>VXAC01003060.1:14528-25740 GCA_013399225.1 Rhipidura dahli | reverse complement strand
AAAAAAAAAAAAAAGGTGTTAAGCTGGGCCTTCATCTCCTCTCCTGATGATTCCTGCTTTCAGCCCTTGCTGTCAGCAGTCCCCTCCCAGCACCAGCGGAATCAAAGGTGGAACCAGCTCCGACACGAGGAATAACAAAAGCGCCGGCACCGCTCTGGAGCCGCGAGTCATTAGGAAGTTCCTGCCTCTCTCCCAGTTGCACATTAATGAGCGCAGGGAGAGCTGGGGAGGGTTTGGCTCTGTGTTTGAGAGCCAGCTCGGGAGATGGAACCTGACGTTCTGTGCCTTTCACAGGAAAAAACGCTCCTCTCCCAGGCTCCAAAAAATCCTCGTCTAAACTGGCATGCGTGGGCAGATCCAAAGGGTGGAGGATGGAGGATGGATGAGGATGGATGATGAGTGGCTTCTGCAGAGCCCAGTTGCAGGAATTCCCTCTGATCTCTCCATCTATCTCCCGTCATTTTTTCTGAAGCGTTTTGGGGTGGATGTGTGAATTTTAAGTGTAAAATGACTTTGGGATTAACACCAAGGGTGTAGGGCATAAACAACAAATGGACAAGCCAGGGTGGATGTTGAGTGGGGGCTTAATGAGAACTTCCTCAAAGGTCTGGAGATCCTGGATGGCATAAAAGGTCTGGTTTGCCTTTCGCAGCTTGGGACTCCTTGTAAAACAAGGGCAAGAAGGTAAAATTGGGACAGAAAGGCTGTGCCTACCCCTGCAAATCTGCCTTCCAGCTCTCGGTCTCTCTCTTCCCTGTACATGCCAAGGCATGGGAGATGCACCTCATGCCTGCTGGACATGCTTGGCTACTTCAGAAGATGGAATATGGAGACAGAAGACCACCTTTGTCTCAAAATAAAACATTTCCCATGAATCCCGGAATCACAGAGTGAGTCAGGTTGGGAGGGAGCACAGAGGGCCATGTGGTCAAACCTTCCCACTCCAGCAGGGCCATCCCAGAGCACAGGGCACAGGTCTGTGTCCAGATAATTCTGGAATATCCCCAGTGAGGGACACTCCACACCTCTCTGGACAGTCTGTTCAGGGCTCGGTCACTGCCCAGGACAGAAGTTCTGCCTCATGTCCAGTGGAACTCTCTGGGATCAGTCCCTGCCCGTTCCTCTGGTGCCATTGCTGGGTCCCTGGAGCAGAGCCTGGGCCCTGCCCTGAGCCCTCCCTGCAGCCAGGGACACCCAGGGCTGAGGGCCCCTCTCAGCATCTCCTCTGGGGCTGAACAGCCCCAGCTCCCTCAGCCTTTCCTCATCAGGGAGATGCTCCAGTCCCTCCATCATCTTTGTTGCTGGACCTGCTCCAGGAGCTCCATGTCCCTGCTGTCCTGAGCAGCCCAGAGCTGGACACAGCAGCCCAGATGTGCCTCACAGGGCTGAGCAGAGGGGCAGGATCACTCCCTGACCTGCTGGAAATGGGCTTCCTGGTGCATCCGCGGATCCCTTTGTCTTTCTCGGTCCCCAGGGCACTGCTGGCCCATGGACAGCCAGTTGTCCATAAGGACACCCAGATCCTTCTCTGCAGAGCTGGGTCACCCCCAGCCTGTGCTGGTGCCTGGGGTTGTTCCTCCCCAGGTGCAGGACCTGCATTTGCCTTTGCTGAATTTCAGACAGTTCTCACTGAATTCTCACTCAGTTCTCTCGCTGAATTTCAGACAGTTCTCTGCCCATGCACCCAACCCACTGAGGTCCTTCTGAAGGGATCAGCCACTCCTCCCAGCTTTGTGTCATCACTGACCTTCTTGAGGAGGCACTTATCCCTTCGTGTAAGTCATTAAAGAGCAAGCTAAACAATTCTGGGCCCACTGTTGAACCCTGGGGGTCACCACGAGTGACAGGTCTCCAACCAGACCCTGTGCCACTGATCATGGCCCTCGGGGCCCTGCTGTTCAGCCAGTTCACAGAATCACAGAATCATTAAAGTTGAAAAAGACCTCCAAAATCTGAGTCCAACCAGTACATTAAGACAGCCAGGTCCAGGCCCAGACCACATCCCTAAGCACCACATTTATGGTACAGTTCTCAGTCCAGCTCATCCGCTCTTCCAGTCCACATTTCCTGCATTTGTCCAACAGATATGACGGGAGACAGAGTCCAAAGCCTTGCTGAAGTCCAGGTGCACAAACCCCACTGCTCTCCCCTCATCCATCCAGGTGGTTGTCTCACTGCAGAAGGCAATTGGGTTGGTCAAACATGATTTCCCATCAGTGAATCCATGCTGACAACTCCTGATTGCCTTTCCCCACCTCTGGTGTTTTCCCACTTAAAGCATTTCCTTTTAACAAATGGGCATCTCCCTTCAGGACACAGCAAACACAGTCACTGGGAAACGCCTCCCTTGTGTTAATGAGCATTTTGCAGATGTGCAGGGACCCCCTCCCCTTGGGTGAGGACACTGAGAGCTCTGCAGAGCCTCCTGGGAGCTGGCAGGGTGTTTCCTGGACTTCCTGGCGCACAGCAAATCCTGTGGGATCGCTCGTGCCATTCCACTAAGGAGCTGGATGGACAGGAGGTGGGGAAGGAGAAGCAGTAATAAATGAAACCTTCCTCGCCCCATTCTCTCTCATCCCAAATCAGCAAGAGGCTGCCTGTGCCTGGGGTGCTACGTCCAAGACAATCACAGCTGACAGTGCCTTTGAGGGACGCTGTCAAAGGCTTTTAAGCTCATCATTCGGTGAGGGGAAGATTTCCTGACCGACTTTGTGGGAAGGAGCCCCTTTGCAGACGTGCTGGGAGTGCCACCTGCAGCCAGTGTGGCTTCACCCCTGGTTCCCAGAGCCTGACACAGCTCCAGGATGGTGCCACCACCCCTGAAGGTGAGGGTTGGGTCACAGAGGCAGGAGGAGAGGCTGGGTGAGGAGCCAGGTACCAGGAGGTCTGTGTGGAACACTTTTGGTGGGTGGATGGTGGCAATGCTGTGGTGCAGCCACACCCAGTGGGTGGGATGGGGAGATCCCTTTGGCTTCTCTTCCTGTCCATGTTTTTGTCATGCTTTGGGGACTGCAGGTCTCCGTGAGATATTGGCAGCACCCCAAGGTTTGTGGGGAGTGGATGCTCAGGGCTCCAGGTTATTCCTGACTCCAACACCAGATGTCTGATGTCAGCTGGGAAACCTCTGTAGTGCAGAGGGTGACTCAGGTCACACAGCCAGCCCCCCACAATGTCATCCTGCAGAGGAATTGCTCTCTGGGATGGAGAGAGGGAGGATGAGCTGGGACACCATCCTCTATCCCAGGTTGCTCCAAGCCCCATCCAGCCTGGCCTTGGACACTCCCAGGGATCCAGGGGCAGCCACAGCCTCTCTGGGCACCCTGTGCCAGGGCCTCCCCACCCTCACAGCCAGGAATTCCTTCCCAATATCCCATCCATCCCTGCCCTCTGGCAGTGGGAAGCCATGCCCTGTGTCCTGCCCCTCCAGGCCTTTGTAAATGGTCTTTCCCCATCTTTCCTGGAGGATGCTTCAGGTACTGGAAGGTCACAACTGGGTCATCCCAAAGCCTTCTCCAGGCTGAACAATCCCAGTTCTCCCAGCCTTTCCTCACAGCAGAGCTGCTCCATCCCCCTAATTAACACTTCCACATCCTTCCTGTGCTGGTCCCAGGGCTGGAGGCAGTTCTGCAGGTGGGGTCTCACCTGAGTGGGGCAGAGGGGCAGAATCCCCCTCCCCTGCTGCCCACGCTGGGGGATCAGCCCAGGGCACGGGGGGGTTGGGATGGGTCATGTCCGGCTCCCAGAGCCCTGCCTCAGGCCGAGATAAATTAAGAATTAATTTATATCAAATACCTCATTCGGAAATCTCTGCATTGCCAAAGTACCAAGTGGGGTGAACCCCACACTTCTGGCCCAGCCATTCTCCTGTTCAGAAATTGCCTCCATATTCACCCAAATCCTCTTTCCCACATCAGACCCTTGAACCACTTTCATCTTTCCCAGGATTTTGTCCACAAATCTTTTTATGTAATGATTTTGGAATTAATTTTTAAACAGTTTTGATTTTTTTTTTCCTACATTTATAAGCACCACACAGGATAACGAATTGCAAGGAAAAATACATAGTGAACAAACACACCATGTATATAAATATATGCCTTAAACATAGGTATGGGCTCATATATATGTGCAAACCTTTATGAATCTATGGCTTATTTATTCATTTGAGGTGCAAATACCTGTATATAGAGAGGTATATGGCATATATAAATAATAAAATCTGATTTATGAGCTATATATTTATATAAATAAACCATATATGTTTGCATATATCATATATATGACCTTATATGTGGTTCATTTATTCATTTCTACATCCATACAAACAATCTCCTGCTGGCAGAGAGGTGAAACCAGGAATTGCTGTCTGATGNATAAAATAAAATAAAATAAAATAAAATAAAATAAAATAAAATAAAATAAAATAAAATAAAATAAAATAAAATAAAATAAAATAAAATAAAATAAAATAAAATAAAATAAAATAAAATAAAATATTAAGGGCATTTGTAGCTTCATACAGACGGAATTATTTTCATTGGAAAGGCAGAGGGTTTGCTCACGGATGATGCAAGGAAGCAGCTTAAAGATAAGGAGAAAAGTTGCTCTATCAGGTTGCTGCTCCACGTGGAGGCATCAAGAGACCACGGCCAAGCTCTCCCTGTCCTTTCCCCATCCCGACATTCCCGGAGACGTTACATGAGCTGAACTTTGCTCAGGTCCTGGCATTTCCCTCACTGCTCCCATTTCCCCCCCCGCCTCCTTTCTCTGGTTTCCCTCCCGAGCTGCAGACGGCGGGTCTGGGCAGAGTCTCCCCGGAGCCACGGCACCAGAGATCGGATCTCTGCTCCTGGATGCTCGGCAGGGAGGGATGGAGGAGCCTTTCCTGCCGTGGATGTGTGATGGGATGGGCTCTCAGCNGAGTAAATAAATGACTATTTTGACGGTTTTGTGTAAAAGACGTGGAATGATTTGGGAAAGCTCTTTTTAGAAATGTAGGGAATGTCACTTCTGGGCAAAACTGTTCTTCCTGATTGCATTTCACTTTTTAAACTTTGCATTCAGTGCCAGCCGTTCGTAGTGACCCATTGCTGTGTGACATTATCACGGCACAAGGAATCATAAAATAGCACAAAATAAATCCCATCCCCGCATCCCATCCCTGCATCCCCTTCTCCTCCACTCCCATCCCCCAGTGTCTGCTCTGGGAGGAGGTGTAGCTTTAAATTTGACCTAAAAAGAGCACTGAGGTGACTCGGTGGATTATGGGCACACGTGGATGCCAAGCTGAGAGAAAGAAATCTCGTTTGTACCAATTCCTGAATCCGAACCCAGACATGGATCTGATAAACTGAGGTTGCTGAGATGTTCCCCTGCTGCTACCCCAGCCCTGGGATTTAGTTCAGCTCTTGGTAATCTCAAGACTAACAGGCCTGGGTGGGGTATTTTATTAATGCCTTGGTGTCTGGGGAGGGGGGAAAGCAGCCAGAAATCTCCTCCCTGGTCCGAGTGCAAATCAGGGCGAAGAGGAAACGTCCTCCACCACGGAGACGTGGCTGTGCCACCCAGGAGAGCTGGGGGAAGCGGTGAATATCTTGCTGTGGAGGGAAGGGAAACAGCCAGGATCCAGCCCTTTGCCTCTCCTAGAAAATCACTAAAGCAAGCAATAGTAATTGGAGAGCTACTTGTAAGCCGGGCATCTTCTCCCCTGCTAAAAGCTTTGCCTGTAGCGCTGAAGGAGAGGCTTGTGATAAATATATATATATTAAAAATATCTGCTCTGACAAGCGTGAAGCTGGAGAGGCAGAGAGGCAGGGGAGGAGGTAAGGCGGGTAGGAAGCATAAATCAAAATGTTTTGCTGCTCCTAATTAAATCCACCAACCTGTTTGTAACCAAACCCACTCTCGGTCACTGGGAGGAGAGGGGGACGAGGAGCTGCCACTGCCCGATGGCCACGGTGGCCAAGAGCTCCCTGAGCCCAACACAGGAGCACAGGGGGCCTGGGAGTCCTTACAGTGGGATTTGAGCTTCAGGAAAACCTCCAGCCATCTGTGCCAGAGGAGGCAGAGCAATTGCAGCCAGGCAGGGTGGAGAGGGGGGGAAAAGCATTGCAGGGAGGGCCAGGAACCTTCTCACTGCTCCACATCCTGCACAGCCAGACGGCTGCAATGTGCTGCTGCCAGCCCTGCAGCCACCACAGCTCCTGCAGCTGGGAGTGGGTCAGGGAGGGCAAGGCTGGGGAAAAGGGAGGGCTGGGGAGGGAAGGAAGCAAACAGGGAACTGTGCTGCTGCTGCTGCTGCACCGTCTGGGATGCTGCCTGCAGTGTGCTCGTGGCCCTCACTCATCTCCCAGAGGAGATGCAGAGCGAGAAAAGCTTCAGACAAGGATGGTGGAATGGTTTCTGTACATTCAGGGAATGGTTTGGGTTGGAAGGGACCTTAAAGATCATCTTGTTCCACCCCCTGCCCAGGTTGCTCCAAGCCCAGTCCAGCCTGGCCTTGGACACTTCCAGGGATCCAGGGGCAGCCACAGCTTCCCTGGGCACCCTGTGCCAGGGCCTCCCCACCCTCACAGCCAGGAATTCCTTCCCAATATCTCATCCATCCCTGCCCTCTCGCAGTGGGAAGCCATTCCCTGTGTCCTGTCCCTCCATCCCTTGTCGCAAGTCCCTCTCCAGCTCTCCTGGAGCCCCTTTAGGCCCTGGAAGGGGCTCTGAGGTCTCCCTGGATGCTTCTCTTCTCCAGGTGAGCACCCCCAGCTCTCCCAGCCTGGCTCCAGAGCAGAGGGGCTCCAGCCCTTGGAGCTCCATAGCCTACTCTGGGCTCACTCCATCAGCTCCACGTCTTTCTGATGCTGAGGACTCCAGGCAAATGTGTCACAGGGACCAAGATTGTTCAGTCCAGGAGAGGGGGAGCTGGTGCCATGCAAGGTAAAAGAGCTGTAAAACCCAGAGTGCCCTGCAATGGAGGATTTCCTAGCAAGAGCCAAGAGCTCCATATGGGATGGTTGGGTGACAGCTCAAACCTTGCAAAAGGAAGGCTCCTTTCTTTTTCTGCAAAGCACAGCTAAACTGGGCAACTCCTTCTTACAATGCCAGGGATTTAGAAAAAAAAATTATCAGAGAAACTCAACCACCACCAAGGAATGTTCTGTTATTAAATCAACAGCAGCACATCCATCTCAGGAGCATCCTGGGATGCATCCCTGTGTGCTTGCCTTGTTCTTGCACCCTCCTGCTGTTACTCAACCTGCTCTTGGTCGACTTTAAACCTGGCCCAGCATAACTGTTGTTTTCTTCAGTCCCAAACACAGCTTTTTTCAAGTTTCCCATCAGATTCCACCCAAAAGTTGCATTAACACCTGCAGGGCAGCCTGTGCTGTTTGTGACTGCAGGAAAGGTACCCAGAATCCTGGGCAGGGATGGTTTTGCCATAAGTTTTCCAGGGCAACCTCAAAATCTGCCCCTGCTGAAGCAGTTTTAGCCACAGAACTGGTCAGAAGGAAACTGTGTGGGATGATTTGTCCCCATCCCACATCCTGCTTGCAGAGGGCATCACCCACCTGATGGATTTGGGTTTTTTTCAGGTTTTGGGACCACCTGATGGTGGCTGGGGACATCAAAGCCACCTGCTGTGATCTCTTCATCAAGGAGTGGTGCAGCTGGCCCAAGGTCTTATCAACAACCAACAACTCTTCCCGCTGTCCTGATCTTGCTCCCTGCCTGGCAAGGCTGGCTGCCAAAAGGAACAGGGAATCTTTAGGGGAAGTGGATGTCTTTCTAGTGCTCGTATGGATGGTGAGTGGAAATCTGCTGAGCTGCTGGGAGGAGAGGAGGAGGAGGTGGTAAAGGAGGAAACTCTGAAGAAACACACTGAGGCTGCTACTGCTCTTCAACCCAGCCAAAATAAACACTGTGAAACTCCCACAGGCTGGTGGAAGTGCTAAATATCTCTGTGAAGTGGGCAAAGTGAGAGTGGCAATTAGATACTTAATAAATGACTGTTTAAGGGTGTGTTTGTTTCCTCGAGGATGTACAGAGTGGGAGGTGGTGTAACAGGTCAGGAATGAGCTTTGGAGTGATTTCCCTCAGCACCTGGGACAGGGAATTTCACTTGAGAATGCCATCAGATCCCTGGATTTGGCTTCCAGAGCTGTCCAGGTTTGACTTATCCACACAAATAATGAAGGGAAAAATACCCACAGTCCCTGCTGGTGATTTGTTCCCATTGCTGCCTTCCCACGCTGCTCGAAGACGTGGAGCTTGTTCAGAGCTGGAATTTGACTGACATTCCTCTCCAAACACTGGAGCTCACTGGGTGGTTTTATCTCCTCCGTGGAGCAGAGATTGCCTTGCTGAGGGCGAGTAACCAGTGGTGCCCATTGCAGAGGTGACTGTGCTTTCAGAAATCAAAAACTCAAAAGTTCACCCACTGGGCCTGTTCTGACTCGGGAGACAGGAGCCATGGGAACCATTGTTAGCGTTTCACAGGAGAGTGGGTTGATATTTTTTAATCAACATTTGCATGCTTAGATTTCGCTTCTATTTTATTTTTATCCACCTCCTTTCTCCCTGTACGTTTTCCAGCGCACAAAAAGGAAAGAAAGGAAGAGAACTTTTTAATTAAACTTTTGAAGAAAGCTACAGTACAAAGCTGTTCTTTATATTGCAGGAGATAAATCACTGCAAACATTTGGAAGAGCCCAGACTTTGGTGCATTGTGCCAGTGAAATCACACGTCAGGAATGATCTGGGGTCCAAGCTTGGCCTCTGGTTGAAGGGGGCCACCAGATAAACTTGGTTGTCACTGCTTATCAGGCTAAGGGACCAAGCCAATGTGATGCTGGGCACACCTTGGCAAGGTTGGATGGGGCTTGGAATGACTTGGTCTGGTGTAAGGTGGCCCTACCCATGGCAGGAGGTGGAACAGGATGAGATTCAAGGTCCCTCTATTGCAAGGCACCTCTGAATAGCAAAATGCTAAAGCTGCAAAAGCAGCAAGAAGTGAAGGATGCAACGAGCTGAGCTAAACCTTAGGTGGGTAAAATGAGTGCCTGGGTCTGAGGTGCTTGCCCCAGGTCCTTTCTGTGGCCATCTCTGGGAGAAATCTGTCTGTGCTCCTTTGGGCACGGGTTTCCATCCATTGACTGTAAAGGAGGTCATGGCAACGCTCAGAAATGTCTCAGTTTTGGAGGTTTTTCTTCTTCTTAGGTGACTCTTACCTTGTTTTTCTTTGAGCCCAGCCACTAACCCAGCACTGCCGTGCTCACCACCAAGCCATGTCCCCACGTGACACCGGCTGAACATTCCAGGGATGGGGATTCCATGGCTTCCCTCGGCAGCCTGTTCCTCACCACTCCCTCTGTGGTGTCACAGTGGAGCTTCTGCTGCCTCTGCTCTGCTGTCAGTGATGGACCAACTCCCTGTGGGCTCAATCCACAAAAACCCAATGGGGTGGAGACTTGTAACGACCTCAAAGAAGGATTTTTTTTCAGGAGAAAACAAACAGGCGGGGCAAAAAAGCCTTGCACTCTAGGCTAATGATAAGGTTTCCTCAACCCCTCCTCATCTGGCTCATTAAACACAATGAACTGCCCAAAACACCCCTTTGCTGGTTCCACAGAAGCTCTACCCTGCTTCCATGGGCTTTGGAGCAGCTCTTTGGTCTCCACACCCAATTCCCTGAGCAGTTTGGCACCAGTCAGTCCAGCTCACGTGCAGGAGAGGAAGGGATCTGGTCAGGAAGATCCCTGGATCTAATGGCTCACACCCTGGCCTTGTCCCCTCTGTGCAGGAGCATTTGGCTGTCAGATGGATCCAGCAGTCACCACAGCTTGTCACCATGGGCAAGCTGAGCTGTGATAAGCCCAGCATCTGATAAAAGCTGTCCTCAACACTGACAGCCAGCAAAGGAAGTGAAAGGAATGCAGTGGGGCTTTTCCAAAGTATTCCTTGGGCTGATCCTGTTGGTGGAGGGGGGAAGCAGGCAGGGGAAGCAGGCAGGATCAGCAGCAGCATGTGAACAGCCTGAAATCCCTGCAGCTGAATCGTCACATCTGCCTTTGCTCAGATGCTTTGGTTGGTAAGGGGACTGCAAAGGTTTCCTGTCTTTGTGTCATGCAGTGTTCAGGTGGAAAAGCAGCCCAGCAGATCTCCTGTCTGGTTGGGAGAATCAGAGAAGCTTTGAGAAACCTGAAGGTCTCTGTCTGACCATCTGTGTCCACCACCTGATCAGCTCAGCCAGGGCTTGGCAACATCCATGATTCCAAGAGCCTCCAAGACAGAGGCTCCACCAAGATGGAGATTCCCCCAGTTCCCTGAGTGCCTCTTGCAGTGCTGCACAATCTCCTGTGAAAAAGCCTTTCCCGTTGTTCCATCTGAACATCCCAACATCTTGGAGAAGCAGCCATGGAATCCTGGATTGCTGTGGGATTTGGGTTTGGGTTGGAAGGGGACATCCAGTGCCACCCCCTGCCATGGGCAGGGACACCTCCCACTGTCCCAGGTTGCTCCAAGCCCTGTCCAGCCTGGCCTTGGACACTGCCAGGGATCCAGGGGCAGCCACAGCTTCTCTGGGCACCCTGTGCCAGGGCCTCCCCACCCTCACAGCCAGGAATTCCTTCCCAATATCTCATCTAAATCTCTCCTCTTATAGTATCCAACAGCACTTGACTGAAAAAGCAGCTTAACTGAATAAGGGAAGTGAAGTGTGAATTTTGGTATCAGTTTTGCATGAGAAATAAAATGGCATCAGAGGAAGAGTTGCAAAGTGCAAGAGTTTTAGGCTGACATTTCACAAATCAAGTGTTTCAATCTCCCATGTCAGCAGTTAGCTCAAAGGAAAATGGGAAAATCACCCTGAAACAAAGGAACTTTTTTTTTTCCCCCAGTATCCAAAAGCAGAGGAGGGAGCAGAGCAAGGGGAGGGTCTGCCTGCTGAACACAGGGAGAGCAGGAGCACTTAAAATCAGGGATGGATCCCTCTTTCTCCGGGTTTACTCCTGGATTTCCATCTGTGCTTGAATTCAGCCTGAAGCTGTGGGTTTGTCTCTCCCCATGCTGCAGCCCAGCAGCAAAGCAGGAGTTCAGAGACCACAGCAGGCATTATGTCATCCTGCGAGGAGGAGCTGGGCAATCCTGCAACGACTTCTTTCCAAGCCCTTTTATCCAATCCCTCCTCCAGCAGCATTGCTGAAGAACTGGGGGGAAAAAA
>VXAC01003060.1:0-14119 GCA_013399225.1 Rhipidura dahli | reverse complement strand
TTATTTTTTTAATTTTATTTTATTTTATTTTTTATTTTATTTTTTCCACCCTTCTTTTCCTCCTTTTGCTGCACAGTGACCGGGCTCCTGAGACTCAGGTTGATTAAATTTCCATGCCTTGCAGCTTCCCTGGAGTCCACATAATTTATGTAAATACGAGAGATAAGGAACGAGGGGGAATCACAAGAAAAATGGAGCATTAAGCCGCCAAGATCCATTAAATTCTCCATCACCCTTTTCAGAATCTCAATGTTCAGCAGCACCGCCCCCATGTTTTCCCCCCCGCCACAGCAGCGTGGATCAAATTAACGCTCCTCGGGCTGAGGAAATCCACGGGATCAGTCCCACCTCCTGCCCAGCGCCGGGATTTAGCCCTGCCTGCGGTGAATCAGCGCAGGGAACCAGCCCCGATCGAGGAGCAAGGTGGGGCAGCTCTTGCAGCCTCCTCGCCTGGCTGGATCCCGGGGCAAAGCCGAGCCCTGGAACCCCCTCCGGGCAGGGATAACGCCGGGCACGTCCCGAGGGACGGAGGCGCTCGTGGGTAAAGCGAGGTGAGCAGGGCTTCTCCGATGAGGATGCTCAGGAGAGCCTCTGCACGCCCTCAGGGTGCTCCGGTGCTGTCAGCTAAGGCAGGGGCAGTCTGAGCCCGTGCTCATGACCTGAATGCCACCCCAAACCTGCCTTTCAACCCCAGCTCCTGGAAAGTTGTGCTGGGAGGGAGTAGGAGCCAAGTCAGCTCTAACTCCTACTCCTGTTGTCCCCCTCTCTGTGTTGTCTCTGTCTTTCCCAGTCATCCTGGTGGATGTAACCTCCTTCTCCAGCCTGTCCACCACTCAGCTGGGTAGGTCAGGCTTCAGAGCCAGCAAAGGTCTCCCTGGAATAGTGTCAGGAAACCTGGCACTGCAGTTTGGTGCTCTGGCTCGTTAAAATGTCCGTGGAACCATGGAATGGTTTGGGTTGGAAGAGACCTTAAAGATCATCCAGTGCCACCCCCTGCCATGGGCAGGGACACCTCCCACTGTCCCAGGCTGCTGCAAACCCCATCGAGCCTGGCCTTGGACACTTCCAGGGACCCAGGAGCAGCCACAGCTTCTCTGGGCAACCTGTTCCTAGCAGTGTTTTGGACCCCAACAAGAAGCAAAGCCCAGAAATGGTTCCTGAGGTTGGTTTGGGAGGAGGCCTGGAAGGGGAACAGTTGGCAGAGTGGATGGGAACAGTTTTGGGAAGGATGCAAGGACACGAGGGATGGAAAATGTGGGCAGACAAGGCATGGCCAGATTGCACCTCTTGGCCTCAGAGCCAGAAAATGCATCTGGGAATCTGTTCCTAAAGTGCACAAGCACTTGGCCTGATGCCAGGATGATTTTTGTCTTTTCTTTTCTACCCCCATTACACCTTTTTACAATTTCTGCATTCTTGGTGCTTCTTGCCCACATTCTTGGGCTTGTTTGTCAGGCTGGGAGACTGAACATTTCAGAAGCTTCATAGTGAGGGATCAGTGTGCCCAGAGCCCAAGGGCCTCTCCAGAACACATTTTGTAAACTGAGATAGAACCATCCAGGGGAAGGTTCCTTGGGGAGCGGGGCTCACTTGAGCCTCTCACTGGGGAATCTTTGATAGATTTGCTAATTAGTAACACCTATAATGTGATACCAGATCTTTTAGGGGGGCATTGGGGTGTGAATGGAGGTGCATTTGACCTGGACATGATGCACCTAAGGATCCTTAAAATAAATACCAAGATATTTACCCTTTTTCAGTCACCACAGTCACAGCCCTGCCAGTGAGCAGCGGGGCTGGAAGGGCACCTGTTCCCACAAGTGACAGCTGAGACCTCTTGTGACAGCACCAGGAGCCTCGGGGCTATGCTCTCTGCAAGTCACTCAGACCCAGAAAGCTCCTGTGAGACACAGCCTCCTGCTCCCCTGGGATGTCCAGCCCTGCACAGAAAGTTCAGCTCCTCAAACCCCAGCTCCTGGGGAACCTTTCCCTCTCCAAGTGGATGGCATTAGGAACAACACCAGAGATTTTTTGTTTGAGTTTTGAGCTCACAGGCACCACTTGAGTTGCTTTTCTTAAGTGTGACAGAGAGAAACACCTCCTTAATGGAAGCAAAGACTCTCCAATAACGATATGATTTCAGGATGCTGGAGCTTGAGGAAAAACTGCAAATCCTGAGTGGTGATGGCATCCCAGGAGCAGAAGTCACTGGCTGTCACTCAGCCCTGTCCCTAACCCGGGTGTTTCTGCCTTCAGTGCTTTGCAGAGTCAATCCTTGGTGCCTGCGCCCAGGGCACAATTAACTACTCCAATAATCTAATATCAACTTATAGATCTTTCAATAGTCATCCAGGATCAAGATCTAATTAAGGCTACAAATGAGTTAATCATGTGTGATGAAGTCTTCTAAGAAAATTACACCCAAGACTTCCATTCTGTCTGAGCTGCAGACACTCCTGACAGAGCCCCAAAGCAGAGACTGAAATAGTGGTGATTAAATGGAGTGATGGGCATGAAAAAACAAAGCTTTGTAGGTTTCAGAGAAGGAGGCTACCTATAATCTGCAGCTTGGAGTGCTGAATTATTTGAGACAAATTTGATTTTCGAGATTCTCTTGAAATATACAATAATTTTACAAATCACTCAGTGACCAGCAGTCGAAAGAGACATATTGAGTCTCTCCCACTGGAGCAAAACATCTAATTTTGAGCAGTGGGGCAATGAAACGCACACCAAGGCCACCCTTGATCGCAGCCAAAAAGGGCCAGGGAGAAGTGACAAACTTTTTGACCCTCCAGGCCAACAATGGGAACGACCCAGCCCTGCAAATAACACACTCCTGACATTCCTCAGGGTTTGAAAGGTGCCTGTTCCTCAGCTCTATCCCGTGCCATGGATGCATCATTTGCCGTGCTCTCACGCTAGAAATGACTGCGGTCATTAGGAACAATTTATGCTCAGGGAAATAATTACTGTCATTAATGGGGCTGCAAAGCAGAGGCTCTCAGGGAGCAGGAGCGGAGCTGTGGCAGCCGCCCCTGCACGCAGTGACTGACGATGTTCCCGGGACTGGGCATCCCAAATAACCCAAATCCAGGCTCAGGAGGCAGCCAATAACTGGTAAGTCCAAGGAGTGTTTGGGAAAAGCCAATGAGATCACAAAAATAGCCACAGCAGCACCCGGGAGCGTTGGTTGGTCACGGAGCAGGGGTGAGTCCCCAGAAGTCACCGCTGGCCACAGGTGGCAGTTTTAAGTCTGACAAGACTCAGGGAGTGGTGACAGTGGCTATAAACGAGGTCATGCCTGGCTTTTGGACCATCCCTTCACAGAAATACAGCCCAGTTGGGCTTGGAATTGGAATTGGAAATGGAATTGGAATTGGAATTGGAATTGGAATTGGAATTGGAACTGGAATTGGAACTGGAAGTGCTTGAAATGTCTGCAAAGAGATCCTAAGGTGGATTCCCAAGCTGATGGCACAGGCAGGACTCAGCTGGGTGGAGGTCACGGCTCATCCTCTGGAATGGCTGTCCCAGTGTCAATAAAGGCTGAAGGAAATATGGAAGCATCCAATGGCAATGACATTTTCAGGGCAGGTCACACACTGCGAGCCAGGGAACAGTGATCTGAGGAAATCAATGAGAACAGGAGGAGCTGGACTTGATGGTCCTTGTGGGTCCCTTCCAGCTCAGGATACTCTGTGATTCTGTGTGTGATTTCCAGGAAAGTCCTGCCTGGGTTTCCTGCTTCCATGAAAAGCAATGGATTATTGGCAGTTAGCTAATAAAGCTCATTTGGTTTGTCTGGACAATCTCCTAAAGATTTAATATATTACTTAAAAGACTGGATTTGTAAAGGACACTGATCAGTGAGATTGGCCAGTGGTTGATTGATAACACCAATATGTTGATTGAT
Organism: Rhipidura dahli; assembly: GCA_013399225.1. Lineage (NCBI taxonomy): Eukaryota > Metazoa > Chordata > Aves > Passeriformes > Rhipiduridae > Rhipidura > Rhipidura dahli. The sequence goes on along the minus strand of VXAC01003060.1, from coordinate 10,203 downwards.
AACACAGATATGTGCTTTTTTCACTGAGAACAGCTAGGAAAGGAAGTTTAACCCAGCCCGTGGCTGTTCATATTAAAGGCAGATCTCTTCCATCCCCAAAAAGGGAGTCTGCAGTCAGCCTTGCTGGGCACTCCAACCACAGGTAAGAGTTTCAGGCCATGGGTGGCCACAGTTTTGCTCCATGGAGGGCAGCAGGGATGGCCCAGGTGTGATCAGACCTCTGTGCAAAGCCCCAGAGCTTCCTTCTGCTGCGACCTCCAGGGACAGCCACACTCAGCAGGTGCCCTCAGCTTTGCTGCCACTTCTTGAGTCATAACTCCTCCCTCTCCCTTCACTAACCCCAAACCCACAGACCATCTACACCCCTTGGTGACCAAGTTATGCCCTTGGGGAGCAAATTCCCAGCTGCCTTTAGAGGCAGACTGAAAAATATCCTGTCTCTTCAGAGGAGAAATGACTGATCCTGTTTGTGTCCCTGTGTTGCTTGCAAGGCTCTGGTCCTGCATTGACTTCCAGGCTGAATTTTGCCAGTTCAGCAGCTGGGATCTTGTTGTGATTGAACTTGATAAATTAAGCAGCCTTTTAGGGCAGGGGATGTCCCTGGTGTTTATTTAGTGAGCCAGACTAAATCAATCCACGGCGCTGTACACAAACGGGGAATTTCGCTGTCCCTGCTTGCCTTGGGATTCCCCTTGGTGACAGGCAAGGTGTGACCAGAGGGAGAAGCACGCAAGCAGGGGGTTGGTGGGGAGAGAAGGGGCTAAACCATCCCAAAAGATGATGTCCTGCCAAACTTCCCGTGTGGCTGAATCAAGCAAAATGAATAAACCAGTTTGGGAAATGATGGTGTTGTGGCCATTTGTCTCCAAGGGTTCCCTGGGTGGGAACGAAGGACCAGCAACATTGTCCCACCTTCAGTAGATCTCTGAGTGCCAGGAGGATGAATATATTAATTTAAATAATATTGTAATCTATATATTATTATTATATTTAGGATGCAAAGTGCTCAGATGTTACCAAAATAAAAATGTTGGTGCTTTTGACTGCAGGATGACCAGAGAGGAGGGGAATTACCACGCTGTGGTGAAACAGGACACGGAGGTAAAGTGGCTCCTCAGGCCTTGGTGCTGCCTCCCAGCCTTCAGCATTTCCCTAAGCATAATAATAAATAAATAACTTCATTTAATAAAGAGCTCTTTTAGTTCTGGAGCCCTTCCCTGCTGCATTCCAGCAGCTACTACACGGAGCATGGTGGCAGGAGGCAGCATGGCCAGACCACGGCAGCATGGAAAGGCTTAATTAGCAGGGAAACAACCCAGCAGCCAGGAAGGGAGTCTGAAGAGGCAGCATGGGGAGATTAAGGCAGCCAGCAGACTGCCAGGGAATCAATCCATGCAGGAATGGGCACAAGAACCGGGGCCAGATGCTGAGATGAACGTGGATGGTAACGATCCCAGAGGCACGGAGTGGTTACAGCTGGAAGGGACCTTAAAGGTCTCAAAGATGGTCCCATTCCAACCCCCCCTGCCATATGTGGGATGAAATCCAGACCCAGAGGGGAACGTGGGCTCCAGGAATCCCTCGCAAAGCAGAGGTCAGGAAGCCCTGCTTGGAAAGGCGGCCGAAAGTTTGAGAGCGAAGACAAAATGCAGAGAAATTCCACAAACTTGCTTCCCACGGGGAATCAGGCAGCTGCTCAGCAGGAGGGCTGAGAAACAAGACTCTCCTTCTCTTGGAGGTTGTGGCCACAGAGCATGGACAGTCCCCAGCAGCAAGGAAGACAAAGCCAAACCAGCCAGGTTTGCAGTAGCAACCTCTGGCCCCTCCAAGCCAGGAAAAAATGTGCAAATGGGAGGATAAAAATATGACAAACATGACAAGGAGAGGTGTGACAGCCCCCACGGAGCAGAGGAAGCCAAGCTGCAGATGGACAAAGTGTCCTAAGGCTGTTTTCCTGCCCGAGGCAGCAGAGCTGTGTTCACCCTGGCTGCCCTGCAGAGGCTGAGTTTAGGGCTGAAACTATTCCATTTTAGGAGCATTAAAGCCTTTTGCTGTGCTGGTGCTCAGGGCAGAGCAGGCCCTGGCCCTGGGTCTGCTCACGCTCCAGGTGGAAGCGGCATCTCCACAATCCCTGCGGGCACGAGAAGGTGGATGAGGCTCCTTCCCTCTCCCCTCTGCTCCTGCCACGATGCAAGGGGTGGGAGGCAGGATGACCTACTTGTGTCATGCCCTGAATGCCTCTTTTTGCTCCAGTCAAGGCATCTCCTCGCTCCAAGGCTCCTGCCCTGCCTGTTGGAACTGTCTGTAAGGATCGTGTTACTCCCTCCTTCCGTCCCCTCCTGTCCCCCACTCGTCCCCTTGGCTCACCTGGAGCTGGGGGGGGCTGCAAAAGCATTTTGAGTATTCCAGGAGGAATAGAAAACAGAAGCTGGGTCGTTTTCATCCCCTGATTTAACTGTGAGAGGGGGAGATGTGGTGGGGAAGCATCCCTTGACATTACATTCCAGAGGAACAGGGATCCAGGTGCTCTCCTTGGAGAGAGATGTAAATCCATTGGTATCCTTAGTGCTCCTCCAGGATTATGGAAATCATCCTCTGCTCTCTCCCCACAAGAAAGGATGGGAAGAGTTGGGCTTCTGGGGATATGGCTCTCTTTATTTTTGGTGAAGATATTTATTTATGTGCCTGCTTAGCCAAAAGTATGTGAGGGATGAGCATTTCCTAAACTCTCAGAATCAGCAGCTCTGCTCCTTCACTGATTTTAGGGGTGTGACCCCTGTTGGCTTCAGAGGGATCTGAGATAGCCCAGCTCTGCAAAATCCAGCCCTGAAAGCTGAAGTTCTATTAATCCTTACTTTTAAAAGATTTTTATACAAACTATTACCACACACATCGCCACAGGCTTTTGGCACAGTCCCTACAAAACCAAAGACATTTTCACTGCACCTTGTGAGACACTCATAAAGAACCTTCTGCCTGTTTTACTGAGCTCTCATAGATATTTCTTGGTCCTTCACCTGCAGCTGTGGCCTCACAGCTGTGACAGATTTCATTTAAGGCCCTTTATTTACAGCTACTGCCCATTCCACTTCTCACCTTTCACGTGGCTGATGGGAATCTGGGCTGATGCTGCTGGGAGTCCCAAGGAGCAAACCCCATAATTAGGCAGTTAATGACAATTTCCCTCTCCCATGGGTGAAGAATGGGTGTCCTATTGCCTTTCCTGAGGAAGAGGCTGGGGCTGTCCAGCCTGGAGAAGAGAAGGCTCCAGGCAGAGCTTAGGGCCACTTCCAGTGCCTCAAGGAGCTTATGAAAAAGACAGAAAGGGACTTTTTACACTGGAGGATAGTGATAGGACAAGGGGGAATGGTTTTAAACTAAAGGAAGAGAGATTTAGGTTGGATGTTAGGAAGGAATTGTTCCGTGGGGGGATGGGGAGGCCCTGGCACAGGGTGCCCAGAGAAGCTGTGGCTGCCCCTGGATCCTTGGAAATGTCCAAGGCCAGCTTGGACAGGGCTTGGAGCAACCTGGGACAGTGGAAGCTGTTGTTGGAATGAGATGATCTTGAAGGTCCCTCCCAACCTGAACCATCCTGTGATTCTGTGGCTGCTGTTGAGTTTTCCCTGCACAGAAGCAGCTGGACACACTGCCCACCTGCCACTTTTTCTGGAAGCTGCTCTGCTTTGGGATGGTCAAACGGGGATGCTGTTCAGGTTTTGCCCACTTGTTGTCCACTGAGACGAGGCCTTGTGAAGTCATGACACAGGACACACGCTGGGAGAGGGGCCACACTTCTCAGGGTTGAGTCTAGATGGATTTTAAAAATCTCCAGGGAAGGAAACTTGACCATGAAAAATCCGAAGGGAAAACCAGTGTGTGGCACTGCATCCCTCCTGTCCACAAGCCCCTTGTGCTCCGAGGTGCCCAGAGACCCTCGAGGAAGAGCACCCCTGAGAGGTGGGTTCCTGGGCTTCAGCAGTGAATTTCTTCAGCTCTCCAGCATTTTGTGAGAGCTCTGTCTTTCCAATGCAAGCTAACCAAAACAAAGTTACCAGTTTATAAAATATCCACACCTGCAACTTGTTTTTGCCAGATCGTTGTGGCTTCAAATAGAAAAACACTTGGGAATGGACGTGTTAGAGTTGGGTCAAGCCCCTCGAGGGGTGGATGGGCAGAGAACCAATTACTTTATGCCATTTAACTCACTTTTTGTGAACTAACATATAAAAACCTCAGAAGAAAGCCATTAAACTGCCCTTGCTGTGATTTCTCCCTGACCCTGGACTTGGTGTGGTTTTTCTACACATCCACATTACAGCAGCGACAGATTCCCATCACAGCAAGCGAAATCTGCAGTTTCTGGGGGAAAAGCTGTGGCCTTGCCACCACCTCAGGATGCTCCATCCCCCCAGCACCACCTCCCACAAGGAGCAGGGCCCCTTCTCCTCGCTGCAGACCTGGCTGGGAAAGCCTGGCCAGTGTCCACACATTAAACATCATCACCATAATCATCCCCCCAGGAGCACATCGAGGGGGAGTTAATGTGAAGAGAAGGGCCTCACCATCATCTGTTCCAGAAGTGACAGTGATCCCTGGTCAGCAGGATCTCAGGGGGACTGAGTCCCACAGCCCCAGGGCAGCTGTGCAGAAGGTCTGACCCTGCTGAACTCCAGGAATTCACCCCGGACCTCGTTAGTGCCAGCCTCCCTGGGGACCTGAGCTGTCTCCCTTGGTCACATCACAGGGGCAGCAGACAGATGATTTACAGAGAGTTCCCCTCCCTGGCTTCATGTATTTTGTGTTTCACTAATCCTGGTGCCTTCCTGCTGCTCCAGAACTCCCTGGGTAGTGCAGCTCCTGCCATTTCTTAGAGCAAAACCTGGGTTGGGCTTCAAACCACGAAGAAGCATTTTCCTCTTGGGTCTCCCACCTCCAAGGCACCACCCCAGCAGCATCCCTGCCCTGTGCTAATTCCAGAAGTGCTCCTGGGAACCACATGAGCCAATGCTACTGGCCCCAAATCACACCCTGGCAGTGCCTGATACATCCATCCAGCTGGAGCCTGCAGGTGGCTCATGGAGGTGATGGAGCAGTTGATATCTCAAGCTACTTTTAACAATTTTCGCTCTCTTTTTTTCCCACCTTTTTTTTTAATTATTTTTATTACTATTATTATTATTATCTTTCTAAAAGCAGAGTGATTTTCTTCATGCTGCTCCAGAGCTGGAAACCTCGGGGGCAGAGCAGGGGGTTCTGTGCTCCAGCACTGACTGACAGTACCTCTCCTTTGCCCATGAATAAATCAGGACTCTGCTTCCCATCTCCTTTGGGAATGTTCAAAAAGCCCCTTCCTGCACTCAGGCAGGAATTTTCTTTCACTGATGCCAGTGGGGACTTTTCCCAACAACCAATATCACAATCCCATCAAGCTGAAGAAAGCAACATGAAAGGGAAGACCTCCCCTTCCCACGGGGGGCTGGGAGACTGCAGATGACAGAGAGGATGAGGTCTCCCTGCCCAGCTCCAAGCTCATCAGCATGTCTGATGCAGTGTCAGAGAAAAGCGGGCTGCAGCCCTGACATTTTGGGTTTGCAAGTTAAATATTCCCCAGAAAATATCCAGTTATCCCTCAGATACCCAACCTGTGCTCTCCAAGCTTTGGGCCCTGGAGTGATGCCCACACCAAGAGATGCATTATCACCAACCCAAACAGATCCCCAAATATGGGATAGAGCAGAGCACTATGGTGGCAGAGCACTTTGGGTGGCAGAGCTCAGCCACCCCAGAGTCCTTGGCTAAGGCACCTTCCACAAGGAAAATGCATGGAACAGTTGGAAAGGGTCCAGTCANTTGAAGGTCCTTTTCCAACCCAAACCACTCTGAATCTCTGTTTATACCAACCATGCAACATCATCACTAAACAGGCTCCTTTGTTGTGTGTGTGTGTTTTGGTTTTTGTTGTTTGGGTTTCTTTTTGCTTTTGGTTTGGTTTTGCATTTTCCAGTTCTGTTGGTTTAGTGTCCATGGTACCTCAGATGAAGTTTCTTGCTTGTTTCAAATTTAAAAGTTCTTCAGCTTTAGGAAAAAAAAAAAAACCCAACAGTAGAAATAAAGGAACACTAAATTAGGGATTAGTTAAAATTATACACTGAGTGGTGGTAAAATTGATAACCTATCAGCACTGTGCCCAGAATGGAGCTCTCCCAACTCCTTGTCCCAGCCAGGACACTCATCTATGAAATCTTCTGTGCAGATTTATTTTCAGGGGAAAAAAAAAATCACTCTGGTTACAGCAGGAAGAGAGTTTAGAGTAGAATTGCTATTTCTCAGCGGTGCTGGGGGCTCTTACACTAAATCACATTACTGCAATTTCAAATACCACCACACATCTGCTGAGACCTGGCTGCTGCTCACGTGTGTGTTTTCCAGTCCGAGCCAGGTCTGTGAATTTTTCCTCCTCTCTGAGACGTAAAATGAGACTGAATTCCTTTGCATTTTCCATGGATTCTCCTGCCTACCCAGTTGGTTACCAAAGCTCAGCTGCTTTGTGCTAATTTCTTAACCTGGTTTTGTGGCGGGGTCCCGGGTGGATTGAGCTAATTTGGAATAAGGCGTGTCTGATTCTGGAATAGGAGCATCAACACAGGGAATTAATTACCAACCACTAATGTCAAGTGCACAGTCCAGAATAAGTCCTTGGATAGATGAAGCTTGTGGCCATCATCTCTAATTTTTCTCAAAAGCAAATTAATTTTTTCCTTGTCTGTCTCTTGATCTGCCCATCAGGAAATATTTTCTCTGCTCGTGCCAGCAGGGTTTGGAACTGGAGAATCTTTGAGGTCCTTTCCAACCCAAACCATCCTGGGATTTTAGGGCAATGAAATGGTCCCACAGATATTTTGTCCTCACCTCCTTCCAACCCCTGATCACTCAAGGCCAGCTCTGTGTGATGCCAGGATGATTTTTTGCCTTTTTTTTATACCCCTGTTACACCTTTTTACAATTTCTATATTCTTTGTAATTTTGCCCACATTCTTGGACTTGTTTGTCAAGCTGAGACACTGAACATTTTAGAAGCTTTGTAGTCAGGGATCAGTGTGCCCAGAGCCCAAGGGCCTCTCCAGAACACATTTTGTAAACTGAGATAGAACCATCCAGGGGAAGGTTCCTCGGGGAGGGGGAACTTATTTGAGCCTCTCATTGGGGAATTTTTGATAAATATGCTAATTAGTAACACCTATAATGTGATATCAGATCTACTGTGGGGGTACATTGCAGTGTGCATTTGCAGTGCATTCGACCTGGACAAAGTGCACCTAAAGATCCTTAAAATAAATCCCAAGGTAAAATCCCTTTTTCCCTTCAAACAGTGTTTAACTCTTGATTTTAAGCCCAAAAAAAAGGCATCATGTGAACAGGGTGCTGAGTGTGCAAAGTCCTTCCTACACCTAGGGCTTGGTCTTGGCCTGGAAGTCACTGGGATTATTTGTCTAAAAACTTACTCAGATCTTAGTCCCCACTTTATCAAAGTTCAGCCAGATCCAGATCATAGAATTCCAGAATGGTTGGGGTTGGAAGGGACCTTAAAGATCATCTTCTTCCAACCCAAACACCTTCCACTATCCCAGGGTGCTCCAAGCCCCATCCAACCTGGTCTTGGACACTTCCAGGGATCCAGGGGCAGCCACAGCTTCTCTGAGCCAGGGCCTCACACCCTCACAGCCAAGAATTCCTTCCCAATATCCCATCCATCCCTGCCCTGTGGCAGTGGGAAGCCATTCCCCTCCCATCCCATTTGAAGCCTTGTTTAGCTCTGGGTGCAAATTACAGCACCCCCTGTGCAGCAGCTTAAGCGGGTTAAATTTAAATCCAAAAAGCTTTCTTGCCATGAAAACCTTGGATTGAAAACCTTGTGGGTATGTTGGCTGCTAGAAACTACCCTTTTATCCTGGGAAGTTTCAGGGACCTTGCTGGAGGCCATGACAGAGACATCAGGAGATCAACCCACCCCTAAGGTGGGAAGAGCCGCACGCGATGGGGGAGATTTTGGGTGGAGGAACTTGTCTGAAGAAGTCAACTGAAAACCTCCAGCCAATATCAACCAAACTGAGTGGGGATGGGATGACTCTTCCATGGCTTCGTGGTGGAGCCTGGAGCTCCTGAAACGTAGCAATGGTGAGACTTGGTGGTGGTCACAGCAGAGCTGAGCCAGCGTGGGAAGTGCCACTCAGGAGAAGGGACTGAGGAGAAGGTCTCCATCATTTCTGCAAGGAGATGGATGTGGATGCTCCTCACCCACAGTTCTGCAGCCAGAGGTGTCTCCTCACCTGCCAGAGCTTTTGGAATCAATCCCTGGGGATTGTGCACACCCTGGAGAGGCTCTGTCCAGCACAAGCCTCAAGTTTACAACCCCAGCAGTGGCTGATGTTGTGGAGACCACAAAAAAGCATTTTCCTTTTTTTTTCCCCAACATGAACACCATTTTTTTTCCTGGGGTTTTTGGGAAAATGAAGTAATCTTCGGGCCCTCAGCCTGTATTTTCTCTGTTTTCCACCTCCCCCTCTACGCACAGCTCTGGGTGCAAATCTGGCACAGCCCAAGCCTGCATGGCAACGTTCTGCTTGGCTCCCACTGGGCTGTCCCAGCAAGGACAACCCTGTGGGACACCAGCTTCTGCTCCCAGGACCCCCATGTTCTGGATTTCCAGCAGATTTCCAGATGTTTTTGGCAGCCCCTTCAATCCCTTCTCAGAGCAACCATTGTCCTGCAACCTAAAAGGAATTTTCTACCCAGAGACTTCAAAATCCTCCTTGAGAAACTTCACACCTGCAGGTGGCTGCCACGAATACATGGACTTGCTTTTCTCAACCTCCTCTCACCATCCCACCTCAGTCCCCAGTGGCTGAAGGACAAAGACCCAGGACAAGGCTGTGACCTTAATAAACCCACCAGGGCAAAGCTAAGGGCAGCAGAAATTCATCGGTCTTAGCTGAAAATTCCTGGAAACAGAGAAATTCTGAATTTGGCTGTGAATTCTCCCACTCAATGAACTCTGCAGACTTTGGATTTTCCTCCTCTGTCTTAACCCCATCTTTTTTTGGGAACTAAAAGAGTGATGGAGCTTAAAAAAGACAAATTACCTGATCTGCATTTTCAGTGAAGCTCAAACGCTCCATAAACGCGACATGAGTTTTAACAGTATTTAATGGTTTGCATTAATTAATAAGTCTTTAAAGATGTCAGGCATTTGTAGATTTAAAAACTTTATAACTTCCAATAAATTCAGTGGGTCTTAATGAATTCCTGCAGATTTCCACAGCTTTGGAAACACGCTCTGTCTCAAACAACTTCACCGACATTTGTGATTTTAAGAGAAAGGAAGAAAGAAAAGCAGGAAAAAAGAAAATGGGTGGGGAGGAAAAGGAGACAATTTATTAAGTTGTGATTTACTGGAAAACAGATGTATTTTTCATTTCATTTCAATATTTTGTTACTTGATTGATTTTTTCGAGCAGTTCTCTGAAGAACTGTTTGTGCAACGAGGGGTGGGGAGCTCTGCAAGCCTCCATCTCTCTGTGCACAGACTCAAAGGATCATTTAGGTTGGAAAAGACCTCTGAGATCATCAAGTCCAACCTGTGACTGATCCCCACCTTGTCACCAGCCCAGAGCACTGAGTGCCACATTGGGACATGAACACCTCCAGGGATGGGGACTCCACCACCTCCCTGGGCAGCCCCTGCCAATGCTTGGCAACCCTTTCCAGGAAAATATTCCTCCTGATGTCCAACCTGAACCTCCCCAGGCACAGTCTGAGGCCGTTTCCTCTCCTCCTGTCCCTCTTCCCTGCGAGCAGAGCCCAACCCCCCGGCTGTCCCCTCCTGTCAGGGAGTTGTGCAGAGCCACAAGGTCCCCCCTGAGCCTCCTTTTCTCCAGGCTGAGCCCCTTTCCCAGCTCCCTCAGCCTCTCCTGGGGCTCCAGCCCCTTCCCCAGCTCCGTTTCCTTCCCTGGACACGCTCCAGCCCCTCCAGGTCTCTCCTGTCAGGAGGGTCCCAGAGCTGCCCCCAGCACTGGAGCTGCCCCAGCTCAGGGACAGGCACTGCCCTGGCCCTGCTGGACACACCAGAGCTGGCACAGCCCAGATGCCATCGGTCCCTTGCCCACCTGGGCTCATGTTCAGGCACTGCTGACCAGCACCACCAGG
>VXAC01003059.1:650097-706075 GCA_013399225.1 Rhipidura dahli | reverse complement strand
CATATATATATATATAGTACAAGTTGAATATTTAGAAGTAATGAAAATGGGTAAAACATACAGAAAGAGGTGACTGAGTATTGGAAAACAGGGACTCTGGAAATAATTGAAGGACTGTGACAGATGAGCAAAGAAACTCCTACCACATTTATGAAACTTGAAAACCACAACAATCCGGACACGACCTGACAAAAAACTCTTGCAGCCCAGAAAGCCAATTGTGTCCTGGGCTGCATCCAAAGCAGGGCGGGCAGCAGGGTGAGGGAGGGGATTCTGTCCCTCTGCTCTGCTCTGGTGAGACCCCACCTGCAGTGCTGTGTCCAGCTCCGGGGTCTCAACATAAGGACATGGACCTGTTGGAGCAGGTCCAGAGGAGGCCATAAAGATGATCAGAGAGATGGAGCACCTCTGCTATGAGGACAAGCTGAGACAGCTGGGGTTAATTCTTGACAGGAGACAACCCTACAGAGACCTTCTTGTAGCCTTTCAGTGTATGACGAGGGCTTTTAAGAATGACAGAAGCTTTTCAGCAGTAGTGACAGGACAAGGAAACAGTTTTAACCAGAAGAGAGTAGGTTTAGTTTGGGAATCACGGAAAAATAATATATGATCAGGATAGTGAGAAAAATTTGGTGAAAGATGTTGCCCAGAGAAGCTGTGGACACAGCTTCATCACTGGAAATATTCAAGGCAAGGTTGGATGGGGCTTTGAACAAGCTAATCTTGTGGAAAGTGTCCCTGCCCACAGCACGGAGATTGGAACCAGGTGATTTTTAAAGGTCCCTTCCAACCAAACCCATTCTTTGATTCTGTGATTCACTGCTTATTTTGGAAAAAATTAATTTAATCTCCAGATATAAATTTGAAGAGCATTAGATCCATTTAGTATAAAGGGCAGTAGAGAAGCAATTTTACTTCAGTGTAGAGAACCGTAACTCTGATGCAGGGATACTATCTAAAACTGCCTACATTTTAATAAGGACATTGTAAATCAAGACCAGAAAAAGAAAACATTCAAATGATGGGGAAACCTTTTTTTCAGCAAAAGTTTTAAAAGTGTAAGCTGTTTAACTTTCCATCTGATGACTGAGAAATTATTTGAATGCAGTGTTTTATATAGTAGAAGAAGCCATAACAACAACCAGCGACTGTAAACTATAGCTGGACAACTTTCCCCACTTGCAAGGTGGGGAAAGGAGCTATCAGAACAAACTACCCAAGGAAGTGATGGCTTCTCTGTTACCTGATACTTTTCAGGACTGAAGGCTTTGCAAGGTGATATAAGTCTTTGAAATACAAATGTTCTTTATTCCAGTGCAAGTTAAGGCTTAAGGAAATCTGACAATCTAATGGCTCTTCAAGCAGCTCTTCCTGGCCTTGAACTCCCTGAGTCTTTCTTCCTATGGATTGATGGATGGAGAATAAAGATGAGGCAAGTACACATTTACTGCCTGAGTTTCATTTCTGCCACAAGACCTAGTGACACCAAGTCCCTTAATTTACACGTGAACATGTTTCTTTTTAAAATAAGTTAAACAGACTATGACAAACCAAAGCTTTAGCAGCATGTGTCAAAGAGTAAACAAAAAAACATCAACAATTTTCTGTCAAGAATATAGATAGATCTATGAGCAGTGTTAGGTTATGTGATCATCTACACAAACACAAAGCAGCACTTGGAACAGTGGTAAGAGGGAAAACCTTTGAGTTTGCATCTGAGAAGGCTTGTTAGATGGTCAGATCAGGAAGATTGGCAAGAACTGCCATGGAAACACAGCAGGTGGAGATCACAGTTCAGTAAGTACAAGTCTCTCCCTCTTCCATTAGTACTATACTAGTTTTTGATGTAAAGCTAAGGACAGCATCATAATTCTGTATACTATCATTGCTAAAAAAAATTAATTGCGTTTTCTGAAATATTAGATATTTTAATCCCAGTGTCCTGGCTAATATTAATTTAAAATTTAAATTTCATCAGTTGATTTTCCTGACAGTTTCACTTATTTTTACTTCTTGTTATGAATTATATACGGTGTTCAAATGGTTGATTGATTCTTCATCAGATATCTGTCAGATGCTTTTCAGTGCCTGGAAAAGTTTTCTATATATATTTAGGTCTCTCTAAGTTCTTGTGCTGATGACATCACCTGCTAGTATGCAGTAACTCAGAGAGACAGCAGGAAATTTCAATCATATTATTGTGTACTAGGAGGTAACCAGGCAAAAAGAAGATGTGATTTAAATTACATGGGTATTAAAATTATTCACTTGAATGAAAATGACATCAAAAGTTAATCATAGAATGGTTTGGATCAGAAAGAACCTTAAAGATCAACTAGTTCCAAATCCTCTGCCATGGGCAGAATCATATTCCACCAGACCAAGTTACTCAAAGCCCTGCCCAAGCTGGCCTTGAACACTGTCTTGGGGTGACTTTATGATGTGTATCCCCTATCACTGCTCTGTGCACAGACACGATTCCTGTGCCTTTCTGTGCCTTTAAAACTGGAAGTGAGAGAAGAAAAAAAAAGCCAGGTGAACTTTTCAAACCAGTTTGTGCTCCAAGGTCACTACTATCAGCTCTGTGTGCTTCTGAGGCCACAAGAGCAGAGGAAGCACCCTTTGCTGCTTTTCAGGCAGCTTTTTGCTCTGTTTTCTCCAGAGAGAGATGGAGAGGGTTTTGGTGGCTTTTTTTTTTTTTTTTTCCCCTTTTTTTTTTTGTTTTTTTTTTTTTTTTGCCTGGGAGTTTGGCTTCTTCTTCTCCTCTTCTGGAACTGTTCAGAACTCACTGAGCTTTCCAGCAAGGCCTGGGGCCCCAAGCCAACCCAGCTCCGAAGAGGAGAAAGACACACTCACAAAGGACTCTAAAATGTTCCCAGGTTTCTCTCCTGGGAGAGGTTTTATTATTTAGCATTATTCTTTTCTCATTGTGCATTGTGTCTGTCAAATAAATAGTGTTTTTTCTTTCACTTTCCTCTGAGGAATTTTTTTTCCCGAACCTGGTGGAGGAGGGGTGGCTGTGACCTGCCTTCTATCAGAGGATGTTCAAATTCAGACACTCCTCCAAAATTGTCTCAAACCAGGACAAACACTTCCAGGGAAGGGGCACCTGCAAGTTCTCTGGAATGAAGAAGCATAAGGTTCATCCAGTACTTGCATATCTTTCTATGTTAATTCTTTTCTATTTTGCATTCATTAAAGGTACTGGCTAGTGGGAGTCCTGAAAATTTAGGACAAAGAGTTTGTTGGTTTTATGGATACTAAAAAGGAACGTGTGCAAAGAGAGGTGATTGAGCATAAACATGTTCATGGCTCTCCAGTCTGTGCTTCCAATGAAAAGTCATTTCAGCAGAAAAACACAACAACCACCCCTTCCCCTGACTGATGCCATCACCCACTCTGTGACTCAAGTCCCACATTCCTCTGCACTGCCTGACTGCCACACTTATTAGGGGGTTATCCAGTTCCTTCCTTTGTAGCTTATCAAGGCTCATTAAGAAGAGGAGTTTTTTTTTTTCCACTGATTCTCAAAAAATCAGTCCTTCAAGCTTCATGCAGATGATTTTGTGCTTTCTCGGCTGATATTAAAAATGTGTTGGTTCATAGCACCAAACCTCAGAATTCATATGTGTGAAATATCTATAATAGAGTTTACAATCCTTACTGTTGCAGGATCTGAAAATAATACCAATAGCTCACAATATTTTTTTACAAGCTATATTTGCTTCTGAAGCACTCAGTCCATTAAATCTGAAAACAGCAGAGACACAAAGCTTGTTTAAGAAAAAGGGACAAATTAAGTTTATGGACTAAGAAATGGTTTCAGAGGAGAGAAAAATACAGCAATAGAGCTGAAAATGAAGGACATTATAATGTCTTTTCTATGAAAAAAATGGAAAGAAAAAAACCTGTGAAAAATGCAGATCAGGAAAAGTGTGACATAAAAAGGAGGTGAATACTGAAAATGCACTATACCATCTGGATAATGTTTAACATCAGCAAAAGCAAACAAGAATCTAACAGAAGACATGTTCCCAGTTATAATGATATATAATATAGATAGACAGTATAACAAGCACGTCTTTTGAGGTTGGATTCTTACTTCCTTGCTGTTCCCCAGTTTTTCAGTCACTTGTAACATTCTATTTCCTTTTGGCAGCATCAGATCCTTTCTCTCTGACTAATACACTAAGAAATTTCCTCTCACTAATATCTCCTGAAAGTGCTTCACACCAGTGGAAGATCCTTTCAGAAAACACTGAAAAAAAAGAGGTCCCACCTGATGACAAGAAATCTTGCCCAATTCCACAAATATTGTCAGGGTATCAACCTTGACATTTTAATTTCTTCTGGCCCATGGAATAGTTATATATAAACTACACTAAAATCTCAGAGACCTTGGGTTTATTAATTACCTCAGCTGTTTCTCAGCATCTGACACAGCCATGTTAAAATAGTAGTCCCAGTTTTTTTGGCAGCAGTACTGAAGGGAGGATGCAGTGAAGCATCCTGAGGTGATCAAAGGCCTAGACACACTGAAGGCTGGATGGAGGTTGCTGTTATAGTAGTCTATGTTTATGAAAATCATCTTAAAAGTGTTAAAACATTTTTCCCATGTCTTGGAATAGGGAACCAAATGGAGTTTGAGATTTAATATTTAAATTGGTCTAGCCACTAGACTGAGAAGCTGTATCACTACTTCAATCTTGAAATCTCACTAAGGTGAATATTAAATTGTTTCTCTTTACCAGTTCACTCAATATTTTCAACAGTAGTAAATTAGAAATATTTTAATTGATTTATCCTTCGGGGAATTGCTGGTGCGTGGTTTTTATGAACTTTCTCACTGTGAACAGACAGCACTCGCAAGTGATACATTCTGAGCAGCCTCCTGGGATTAAAAAGGAAAAGTCTGGGTGAGATTTTGCATTTAAACAAAATCTCACTCAAAGACAGAATGACACTAACAGGGAGCAAAAGTTTCAAATTAGCTGCTCATAACACACTGCTGAGCTGCTTTGATATATTCTCAATGCAGACGCTAAGATGAATATTGCTCTTTGAACATTTTAATGCATATTAACCCATTTTCTGTGACAAATTTCGACATCATCTCCTCCTCTCCCCTTATAATATATGCAGAGGTGTCAAAGAATATATGAATACGTAAATATATGGATAGAAGAACACTCATTGTGCTGGGCATCTGTACAGATATAACCAATGTAAAAATTGAGAGTTTATTTAGCCAACAACAAACTTGTAAATATCAGTATTTAGGCAGAATGATGCCAATTGTCTGAGTAAGCAGAAAAGGGATTAATAAGATTTTTTCACAAGTTTTGGTCATAAGTCTGTCATAATCAATGTTTGTTGTTATTATGGTATTTGAAATCATACAAATTCAGCAATACCCAAGTTCAATTACACAAGAAGGAGCCTGCTCTCAAGAAAAATAAGGAGATGGGCGACCGACTACTTAATCTGGGAAAATACTGTCATCAAAAATCTAAAGTGTAATTTATGAGGAAGATCAAAATCTCAAATATTGTCCAGGAGTGGAGTAGTGGAACAGATAAAATAGTGTGCATCTGGCTGAAAACGTAACATGCCTAATAAGACATTAATTAGAATTTCTAATAGAAGTTCTGTTTAGTTAAAATATTTAAGTGCATGGGATATGTGCATCTGATATGCATGCATTTCAAATTATTAGAGCAATTTTCATTAGCAGACACTATATCAGTATGCTTTAGAGTGCCAGAAAAGGCTCACTCTGATTCCTTCTCTGTGTATCATTTGATGCCAGAATTATGATTAATTTCTTTTAACCTCTTCACTTTCACAATATCCTTTCACCCAGGTTTGCTTGATCAGCTCACCAGAGTGAAATACGTATTTTCTTTACTGAGCTGAACATCAGCAGTGCTAAAATAACTCAAGAATGCTGCTGTATGGCCACTAGAGGAATGAGCTACATGAATGGGCAAAGAAAAGCTGTGGAGAGTCAATCTGTCCTGGTCAGTGGTGTGGGAGGAGTGCTGGCTCTCTCAGTGCCAGTGCAAACCCATAACAAAGCTGTGCTGCTCTACATGGCATGGCCCTCATCTCTGGCTTTGGTACACAGTTCCCTCCAGGAGACTGCTGGGAATAGGATAGTCAATGTGCTGCTCTTTTCTGAATACCCTTTTTAAAAAAAAAAAAAAAATATCCTTTTTAAAACCTGAGAAGGAATTTTGTACAGAAATAGAGGTGTGGCAATCACTAAGGAAATACTGAAGTCGGTGCAGTTCAAGTCTCCACTGACTTTTTGGAACAATCAATGTCAGCATGGTAATACAAGATGGAAACAAATGACAAGACTAGAATTAGCCATCAACTGGAAGGTCTTTATCTCTCCCTGTGAAGTATATACAACAATCTTAAGGTTTATGACAGCAGGGACTACTTTTAAGTGAACAGTTTACAGCTAAACTAGCAAAGCTGCAGTATTCAGCAGCACTCCACCGAACCTAGTTTAGTGCACACTGTAAAATTTGTGCTTACTCAACAAAGCTATTTATACTTCCTTCACATCAAATACCCAAAGACCCAGAAAAATATTCCTTTTAATCTGTGGGATACTCCTACATCTGAAAAGACATTTGTCACCTGGTAAATCTGGATTTAAAGCCAAAGGTTCATAAAATTATATTGGATTAAAAATGAATTCCCTTTTAAGACTCTGAGACACCACTCATACAAAGCCCTAAACTCTGCTTTTCATCATGATGAGTTGCAAGAGAACTGAAGCACCACCTTCTCAATGTGACTGCTACAAAGTGGTTTTTGTAATAGGTAGCCCCTTCTTAGCTTTGTCTCTTCACATTTCTCACTATGGTAAGAAAATCATCCAAAATTCCCTCCCTGAAAAAATAATCTAAGAAATACAAAACCACAAAGATGAACTAATAGAAAACCCATGGGTTTTTTTATGAAGTTGACCCATTTTTTTTCTCATGTTACTTCTGAACCTCCTTCCTCTGAAGGACATGCTGTGGCATTAGATCTACTGAGCCTCAGCATGACAGGAATGTCCAGCACCATGCAAATTTATGGTACTCAGCCACCACAAGCAGATGGCTACACAATGTCATTTTGTGCTCAAGGATTCACAAAAAGTCTGGAAAGAAGAAGGGTTTCACTATGGTTAGAACAGCTGGTCAACAGCTACATTTAGCTCATTGTCTTTCAAGAAATCAACCAACCATTTTCTCTTTCACCAGGAAGTGGAATCTGAGCTTCGTTTAGCCTAAAACATGCAGTTCAAATAATCCAGTCACCTCTCTTCCCATCATTTCCATTGCCATCTAGCTCTTCATTTTATTTCAGATTCTCAGCTCTGTAAATGAAGTGCAGTAAAAACTTTCTGCAGTATAAGCTTGTAATTAGGATATATTACAAGCTCAAGACAAATGCTTCAGGCATCAGATTAGATGATTTATAGAAGCTAGGTTTTATTAAGATCAAGACTTTAGTCATCTAGTCTGTCAGTTGCACAAAATTGATTTTTGGATAAAGTTCAGGTCACAGTTTTCAAAACATACTTCTCTTTTGATTTGGTTTTCTAACAGAAAGTTCATCAGTAAAAAATCCTGGATTAGTCTGCATTACTTCTCATTTCACCAGGTGACTGTCACAAGTCAAGAGGAGAGAACCCCAAATTTGCCCTCTCCCATCAGAGGAATTAAGCCAAACTAAGCAGCCACTTTACCAGTATAAGGTTATATAATGATTTATCTTTTAGAACAGCCAGTCTCTACATACAGAGCAGAAAGAACCAGTTTAATTCAGGAGTGTCTCTGAATAATGCTCTGCAAGCCTGTGAGGATACATATTTCTGTCCACTCCTAAGATCTTTGGTCTAACTTGCACCTGGATAATCACAGCACTTGTATAAAAAACTAACAAAAACCCCAAAAAACACCAAAAAACCCACCCAAAACCAAAAACAACTAAAAAAAAAAGAAACAGACCATCAAATTATTCTGAGGGAATCATTTAGCTGTTCTTTGAATATATTATACAGTTATAAACACACATTGCTTATTTTTAATATGCAATATTCCAGCCTATTCAATAATTGCAAATGTAATAAACCCTGGTGTTATACATGTGGCACCTTTTAACTTCCTACAAATGCCTTTAGGACACTGTAATATGGAGCACTATGCCAAAGTTTTGTCTTACTTTAACAATTTGTTTCACCAACTAAATGCTCCATGATAGAACTTCATGCTATTCTTTCCTGGAGTTGACTTTGAAATGTTAAAATATCTTTATTTGCAGCAATTTATAAAGTACTGCAATACTGTTTCCTTACATGGGCATAGCTTTTGCACTAAAATCAGACACACTGAAAAAGAAAAAACACTGGTGTCAAAGACATGAGTTCTCATGCACCTTTAGAAATAGGAATCCGAGCAGTTTTGAGTTCTTTCATCCACTGATACTGAAGAACCACAGACACGTGCTTGAATCATGATTTCTTTGAGTTATTTACCAGAACATGAGATGCTTGGCCATACTTATAGTTAAGAAGCAATATGTTTTAGGTCTAAAAATTCATGAAGCAACAGAAACAATAAAAATGTCCTGTGCATTCACTTCTCAGAAAGTTCTTTTGCATGAACATGCTGAGCTCCCACTTACAAAGCCTAATCTTTAGCTTGAGTAATTCATCATTTGGAAAAAAAAAATCAAATAATATTAAAAAATAACAAGCTACACTCTATTAAGATATAGGAAGAACAAATTAAACAAGAGACACCACTCCAGGGCATAGAGAACTTCTGTTTGCCTACTAACATAAATATTAAGCCAGGATGAAAAGTATGTTTTGTGCAGTTTATGGGGTCTCCTTGCATCATACCACCCAACTAATTCCTATAAATGAGATAGCACTGTATTTTTATGCACAATAGCTTGATGTAACTATAAGGGGGTTTTTTTTACTGTCTTTTTAATATTAAATTGTTCTGATTTCGTGGGTCTCAAGTACCGCCACAGGTGCATAGATGGTCTAAGTTTTCACAGGCTGTTGCCATGTAAAATCATGTGCCTTATGATAACCTGATACACAGTATAAAAGTACAGATTATTCCTTGACTAGGCAATATAATCCTTAACTTTCCAAATCTGGATCTTATGTGAATGTGCTGGTGTCATCTGCTTCAAGACAGAAAAAACCTCAGTCCACCTCTCCAGCTTTTCCCATGTTAACCAACAAAAACTGCTCTTTGGATTTACATGTGGTTCAATCTTAGTCTTGCTGCAAGTATTGATTGTAAATATCTATGAAACACAGTCAACACATAAATGAGAAACCAAGAGGAAAGGAACATCAAGCAGTGGACATTATATATCCTTTCATCAGCAAACAGCAAATATTTTTTTCCATACGCAACTCATTAACACATTTTCCTTCTTCCTTTTCCTCCATTCCCATATTTTTTTCACATTTCTCAGACTCACTCTTCCACACATGGTGCCTTTCTGTAGACCCTTTTCACATGTTTCTCTAATTTTTTTTATCAATCTCTTCTCCAATATACCCACTGACACTCTCTCATCCCAAGTTATCTTTCCCAAGAGACACAAAGACCTGGAAAGAGAAGCCATCAGTGCTATTAGGAGGATAAACTAAGATGACAGGTTTCTCCTTGAGATCAGTTACTCATTCTAAAGCTACCTCTTTCCCAGCAGCTAAGGAAGGCAAGTGCTGACAGTCACAGAACAACTTGGGAATTTGCTTAGCAGTTACTAAACTGCTGAATTACTAGGAAGTTAGGCAGGAAACAGTAAACCCTCAAAACATTAAAAAAAAATATCTTAGAGCTCATGAAGTTACCTGGTTGTTTGAAAAGTTGCAGGAAGGGGTTTATACTCTGTAAGCATAGGCAAAATTTCTACCTGCTGATACCAGACTGCAACCATCTCCAAATTACACCAAAGACCAGTGAGTCATATTTAACAACTTATTATGGATCTAGCTTTTCCCCATTACTCTTTGGAATGGCCTTGTGAAAGCCCTGTTAATTTATCTATAGAAGACTTTAAAGCTAGTTATTGACAGAATTAAAAGAACCTAGAACAGGTTTAGCTAACATACTTCCAGGCTGGTGCACCAGCCCTTGGCCTAATGTGGGAACACAAGAGTGGAAGAACTTTCCTTTGCTCATAAGGTTTTGCTGCAGAGGTAAAAGCAGTGTTAAAAAATACTTTAGAATCATCAGGGAATAAATTATATCCCCTTTGTCCCAAAGCATCTAGTACACTAAGAGCATGTCAAATTGTTCTTTGGCCACTTTCAATATGTGCTTTTGGACCCATTCTGTAACTGAACACTGACTCTTTTTACACGTGTTGAAAGAGCTCACATATTTCCCAAAAAGAAGAATAAAAATGTGTCAGTTCAGTTTCCCACCAGGTTCCCAGGAGTGGCACTTAAATTATGACAACAAAACATCCCACAAAGATGCTCCTTTATGATCTTTCTTTAGAGTAAAAACAGAGTATTTTAAAAACAGTAGTTGTTGATACCCCATCCCTGGAAGTGTTCATGGCCAGGCTGGATGGGACTCTCAGCAAGCTGGTCTCATGGAAGGTGTCCCTGCCCATGGCAGGGGGCTTGGGATTAGGTGCTCTTTAAGGTCCCTTCCAACCCAAACCATTCTATGATTCCGCAATTCTATGAAAACTTACCAGTAGTTCATGCTTTCTTAATATGTTTTTGTACCTATTCTGTTCTATTTCACCTACTCTTTTCTCCTCTACTTAATTAAGAGACTATTTGAGAGAGGGTCTGTCTTTTCATTCTGTGTTCCAATGACACTGTCACCTTACACACTAGTTCCTACATTTCACATCGGATATAAAGATTGAAGCAATAAAAATAGCAAGAAGGAGGTGATTTTGTACACTTTGTTAACACTGGTAAACGAAAAGTTCCTTAATGGCTTGAAAAATAGATTTTTAATTTTTCTTCTTTTACAAGTTTGGCTTTAAGATTTCACAAAAGGATGATGCATTTACTTAATTATAAATGCAGGTGATGGCAGAAAAGATACATCACTCGTTTACTCCAAATCTTGCACTTCATTGCAAACAGAATATCCAAACATTGCACCATCATTGGCATCAGTGTGATATAAAAGGTTTGTAGTGTGATTATGTCAACAGGGACTTGTCAAGGACAGGGGAAGAGAAGGCAAAGTGAAATGTTCAAGTGTTTCAAAGTTACCAGAAAAAGTAACCTGGTACTAGGAATCAAAATGGAACAGAGAAAAGGAAAAGCTGAACTAAACATTAAGAGTGACCAAGGTCTGCCTAGGAAACAGAGGGTGAGATTTTAAAGTTTGGAGCCTACAGTGTTCAGTCCTTAGTATGTAACTGCACTTCTTCAAAACCAATCACTAACACATGTCAGTTAAAGTCACAGAATCACAGAGCTATTGAACTACAAGTTGAGTTGGAAGTGAGCTGGAAGTGTATCCTATTGTCCAACTCATTCTCAAAGTAGAACTTCAAAGTTGAAGCAGGTGCCTCATGGCACATATTATTTTAGAAAAAATTTCAGACCCTTATTATTTTAGAAACTTTTACAAGGAAATTTGAAAATTTTGAATCCAGAAGTTCTGTGGCATTTAAGATGAATGAAAGAAGAAAATCACACTTTTTTTCACAGTGCTTCTAAGAAAAATGTAAGAATCTTGTTATTAGAAACTTAGTATTATGAGTTAAACTGCATATTTCTAAAGACCCAGAGGCTTTCAGATGTCACCAGAAGATGCAGAAACCCTTGGATTATAGGGCAGAAGTCATTATGCTTGCAACTGCAAAGTTTAAATATGTAACTGAGAGAAGGTTTATTTGTCAAAAAACCCTAAGCTTTAATTTTCAAACTCCTTTGGCCAAAGTGAGATACAACTCTTCTTAGATAAGTAGAATATATTGCAATTATATGTGTGTGTGTGTAAAGATCTAAGCCAATTCATTCAATGATAATTAAAATCTGCAACAGCACTGAAGGCTTGTGTAGTAAAGCTATGCATATTCTGTCTCTCAACAATATGCTGTGCCTTGTAGAAAACCAAATCATAGCAAAAGTATAATTTTATCAATTCTCTGGGTACTCTCTGTTGCAATTAGAACAAATTTTATTTTTATTTAGTAGCATTGGAATCGAGCGTATGGTTGCCTCATAACAGGATGCTGAACATGGAAAGGTCTCTTAATTGTCTGGTCTTCATGGGATTCAAAGTCTTGATGTCTGAAATTTCTACAGGCTTTAAATATGGATTAAACTAAACTCAGCTATTCTTCATTTGCAATTTAATCAGTAACAATGCATTTTGTAAACAAGTGGAAAAGTGGTGCTTTTTTGTTATTGAGGGTTGAGTGCAAAAGACATTGTAGAAAAAATTCTCCCATGGGAAAACCTCACTCCCAGGTGAGTTAATCAGTTTACTCTTTATTGTTTCTTTTGGTTCTCTAAAATTCTCCAAGTTATCTACTAATTCCTGTACATCTTTTCAGTACTTTACTGAATAAAGAATCTGAATAAAAATGTGCTTTTAACTGGATTCCAACACTGAGACAAAATCTTAACCAAATAATTTTTCTTAGAGACACAGACACTTGATGCTACAGTAAGACCTACATTTCTGTTGCACAAAGAAATTAGAGTATTATTTTATATGAGTATCCTTGAAGCACAACTCAGCTATAAAGATATCATTTTATCATGATCACTTCTACCCTGGGAAATACTTTTGCAAATAACAAACAAAAAAATATCCCCCTTGTAGCTGTAAACCTCCTATAAACAGTTTGTGTAAACAATCAGGAGGCTTTGAGTTCACTACAGACTGAGCACGTACTTCCAATAACATCGAACAGAGTGCTTACATAGCTCATATTTCACAATTTCCTTGTGCTTTTCTGAATGGGTGAAGATTTACAGTAGGAAGCAAAGAGAAAAATAATTTCAATCCCTTAAATGGAGAATAAATACATGAAAAAATTAGGTAGGACAGCTGACTGAGGCAGCAGTTGTCAATGTGAAGTAAAGGTACTAGCAGTACATTTTCAGGTACAACATGCTTCTTTTTCAGAAAGATTACCCTGTGACAAAAACTATTTTATATTGAGCTACAAGTTGAATTATGACTGATGACAACACCACTTCCCTGGGCATCCTGTTCCAATGCTTATCCGCTCTTTCAGTGAAGAAATTTTTCCTAATAACCACCTGAACCTCCCCTAGGAACAACTTGAGGCTATTTTCCCTTGTGCTATCACTAATTGCCTGGATGAAGAGGCCAACCCCCACCCTAACACAACCTCCTTTCTGGTAGCTGTAGAAAGCAACTATATGTAACTAAACAATCACAAAATGCCAAATGTTTCAAGTAAATGAGTTGTAATGGTGGCAAGTGGAAAGTTTCATCCAGAGAAAATTTACGTTAAAAAAAGAGTAACATAAATAAAAACGATAATGAGTAAATAAACACTGTAAGATAAACACTATGAGGGGGAAAAAACAACTACCAAATAACCTCTCAAGGAAGTGAAGAACAGTCTGATACTGCAAGCTGACCACACAAGCATGTCCACAAAAGAAAGGAAATGCTGTAATTAAATATCACAACTCTGACTGTTGAGACATAAATAAATTTCCTCTCATTTAAAATCACTGACTAACATAAGCCATCTTTCATCCAAATTACCAATATACATCTCCCTGTTTCTGTGAGGCAGATGTTATAGGAGCCCCATCATGGTCCCTATGGATGTGGTTGCTTCCCAAAGGAAATATGGAGCACATTCAGCAGTGCTGTGAGTTTAAGGTTTACTCCAGAAACCAGGGTTAGAGGATGGTCAGGACCACACACTGGCTCTAAAGGAGGCTATAGGAATTTAGGCTGACACAAATATTCAGTACTTTTGGCTTAGTTTTCCAAGAAGGCTGGAATTGCTTTCAGCACCTGCACAGCTGCATGGGTACCTCCTGGAGCCTGCAGAATTTACAGGGCTTTGTACAGAAGCAACTGTGAGAGTGAAGCCACCATGGCCTCAGGAAACAGTTATTGACAAGTGAACAAAGATTTACCAAATGCGAGCTAAAAAACCTGAAACAGCCCTCCCCCCTCCCCATTTTTAAAGTTTATATAATGCAAATGTCAACTGACCCAGCACCACAGAGTACAATTATAATTAACAGAAGACTTTTCTGAAAAATGTCTGTGCTGCCTTGGGGAACAATGTAGGTCATAGAATCAATTAAAAGCAGAACAAACTCTTCACTGTCTCCATAACATTTAACCCCAAATCATTTTGTTGCTGTAAATTAAACAACTCATTGCTGCATTACATCACAGGAATGAAAAAAGGCAAGAATAACTTGTTTAAAAACCTATTTCAAGCTCCAGCACCCACTTCACCCCATATAATATGGGCAAGCAATATGGAATACTGATGTTACCAGTAGTTTCCTTTGCTTTGTGAAGCAGAATTACTACCTGTATATTCAGTTTCTTTTACCTAATCCAGATATTCATATTAGACCTTTGCAGGAAAGCATGTGAGATTTACTTAATTGACAATAAAAACCAGCAGTTTACCTTTGCTGCTGACTGTAAAGGTGATGTAAGATTGTTTAAAATTCTGAGCTTCAGTTTTGAAGCTCTAGTGAACACCCTTCTATGCAGGAGAGTGGAATATAGAAATAAATCACTTCAGGTAAAATGTGTTTGCAATGGTCACTACAGATATTTTACCTAATTACTAATATTAATTACTAGTTTTCTACTACTAAATCAAAGATGACTGTCAATAGAAGCCACCCAAAAATTTAAGGACATGCGCTTTTAAAGAATTGTCCACAGGTAATGTCCTTTTTTAAGGCCAATAAATTCCTGTTTCTTAACAACAAAGACAATTTTCAGCAGAATTCCAGCCAGAAGAAAGATCTGTGTAATAAAGCCTCTCAGTTGTTGCTGACCTTTGTGTTTGTTCATGTGGAAATATTGGGCAATATCTTGGATGCAATTAAGTCCTTTGAAGTTTTACTATTTACTTGAATGGGAGGTGAAGCAAATTCATCTCAGCTTGTGCGACTCAAAGGGCAACTACACAGCACTGATAAGCTGGACTGCCTGAGCAGTATCTAACAAAGTTCGTGAGAGACCACAAGGGAACATCAACTGACACAATAAACAAAGGGAAAACAAATTTATAAAGTGCACCTTCACCTCTTCTATTACTCACGAGTAAAATCAGGCAATGAAAACATACTTCAGGCAAAACGAGGACTTCCTGATGCTCATGTAGTACTTTCAGCTCAAAAAATCCTTCCCAGAGAAGTAATTCTATAGGGGTATATAGGCGAGAGCAAAGACTCATTTCTGAAAACTTAGTCGTGGAAAAAGCTAAATAGGTATATTAGTTAATAAATATGTCTCTCAGTAGAGTACAAAGGAAGTGGATTTGTACATCAGAGAAATTCCATTTTAAGAGAACTAGGTTTTAAGACTCAATCTCTGACTATGGTCTCATCTATATTTTTAGATTCCAGTAAGGGGTACAGGAGCTCAGTTCCCTTTGCCCTGGTGAAATGTTAAGGTAATGCAAAGAATGCCAACTTACAATTAGCCCATAGTCTATAACCATAATATCTCAATTCCACTGTCAAAGGCTTTAAGGAAATCCAAAATGAAAAAGGAGTGGCCAAGCTTTAGAGATTTTCCAATCTGAGTGTAAAACAGGAGATGCAACCCATTCCTAAACTATTATCAGGATTTCTCTAGAGTTTTAGACCCCTCATTACTGAGACAGCGAATTTCTTTTAGACATTAAGGCCAAGGCAGACTTTGTTGATGACTTAAGCAAAAACCATGAAAATGTTTTTTTGGAAGACTTCACAATTGAACAGTGGTCCCTTCCATTTTTGCCTAATTGCAGAGGAAAGTCACTTTTTGCCAGAGAATGATACAGGGTAAGTAGGGTGAGAATAAGTAAAAGTAATTTATTTTAAGTGCAAGTTAAAGCAGGAAGTTCGAGAAGAAATGCTATAAAGGGGCATAGTAGGGGAACAAAAAAAAAAAAGCTAATTTTAATTGTACTTTCTCTAGGGGCTGATAGATCATAGGCAAGGGGGTCTCTGTTTCTTCTCACCCCCAAGTTTTCCAGAGCGTTCTCAGATGAGTATATCTCATTCACTGCTCTGAGAATATATGTAATGGTAGTACAGTGATGAATTAGTTCTATGTCAAACAGAAGGAAAGGGTCTAAAGACTCTTCAGCCACGACAAGCTTTCTCAAAGCCCTTTGTAAAAGAAAGGAAAATGTTACCACTCTTTTACAGGTAGGAAAGCAAAGGGAAAGAGAATGAAGCAAGCTACCCAATATGACTCAAGAGGAGTTGATAAAACATATCATATTTCTAGAACTTTGTTTTAAAGACCACCCAATCTTCAATCAGTCATAGAAAATATGACTGAGATGTAGATGGCAGACAGCACCAAAAAATATCAAGCCCTCTCGATCAAACTTTGTTGTTTTAATCAAAATTTTGCAACTAAATTAAAAATTATATTAAAAATCAGTGAAGGAAAATTAATTCAGTAGTTCATGATGTAGAAGAATTCAAACTTTATCCTACATGCATGTAGGCCAGGAGGTGGGTGTACTGAGCTTTTCTAATGAATTAAAATGCAAGAAAGTGGGAAGGAAGTAAAAAGGAAATAAATGCTTTCATTAGGCCAAGTTATACAACTCCACATTTCTCCATTTGAACTACTGACTGGGGAAGAAGGTGAAAAAATGCACTAATTGTATGAGTTGAATCTCCCTCCACAATACCATCTAACCCCGCATTCCTGTGTAGAAAAATTTTTTCTGACTCGCCTGGAGCAAAGAAGGGGCACCTCAAAGATTTGGGGTTTAAAGCACAAAGCACCATTGGATTACTGAAATCTAATATACTGCCACATGCAACACTGACAACAGCAGCTTGTCTTAAACACAAGCATGCACACCTATTTCAGAAAAGCACCTAATCCTGAAAACCTAAAAGGACTGAGATCTACCACTTTTTTTTGATAGCTCATCCTATGTTGTCATTTTTAACATCATCTG
Source organism: Rhipidura dahli (assembly GCA_013399225.1). Taxonomy (NCBI): domain Eukaryota; kingdom Metazoa; phylum Chordata; class Aves; order Passeriformes; family Rhipiduridae; genus Rhipidura; species Rhipidura dahli. The sequence goes on along the minus strand of VXAC01003059.1, from coordinate 688,897 downwards.
TCCAGCCTTGGTTTACTCTTACCCTGGTACACATTCTGCTTCTGTCTGCTGCTGTGAAGAATCCTCTTATTCCTAGCCATCCCACAGGAATACACTGTCATTAAGTCATGTCTCTCTCTGGAAGTAATTTTTTCATTCTAGTCTCTCTTCTCTCTTTTGATATTTATTATCTTTATAAATTACAGATGCCAAAACCTGGAACAATGCATCCTTCCATAGCCTCACTGTTGCATATACCAATAAAAGCACCTCCTTACTTCTAATTTTGTGAGTTTTTTTACATTCAAGTTGATAGTACAAGCCCAAGTGAGTTGTCTGTTCTCTCCTCTGGAACATTCCTAGCACCACCTACATCAGCTTTTGGGATCCTCATGTGTGTGTTGCATTGCCATTGTTTCCTTCTGGCTGTGTAATATTTCTCTTTCAGGTAATGATAATTTTGTTTGAACCGACTCTGTTTACCAGGCTAGACTATTACTGGATTGCACAATCTGATTACTGTGTCCTCTTTTTTTTTTTTCCCCTACTGTTTCAATCTTTGCATAATTTTCAAATTTTAACATCCGATAATCTAGCCTGCTTTCCAAATGATATGTGAAAATATTAAAATATGTTTCCAAACCAATTATAAATTGTGGAAAACTGTGGAGAGAGACTATTTACAAGAGGATGCAGTGACAGCACAAGGGGGAATGGCTCCATAGTGAAAGAGAGCAGGTTTAGATCGGATATTAGGAAGAAATTCTTTGCTGTGAGGGTGGTGAGGCACTGGCACAGGTTGCCCAGAGAAGCTGTGGATGCCTCATCTCTGGAAGTGTTCAAGGCCAGGTTGGATGGGGCTTTGAGCAACCTGGTATGGTGGAAGGTGTCCCTTCTAACCCAGGCCATTCTCTGATTCTATAATCCCACAAACGTTCTATGTAAGGGTCATTTCTCATTCACCAGTGCGCTTTGAGATGCCAGTCTTCGAGAAGTTTTATTTTGATAAAGTATACTGTCATTTATTTATATGAGACAAAATACAAAATTAAATGAAATGCCTTACAAAAACCTAAATAACACCTAGGACCATTCAACAAGCAATTTCAGATTCTAGAATAAAGTTTATCTAGCATAATTGCTTTTCTTTAAAACTATGTTAACTGTCACTAATTTCTTCCTACCACTAATTTATTCTTGTGCTTGCTTTCTTAGCTAAATTCTCCTTAATCTTTCCAATATTTTTTTCCAGAGCTGAATTATAACTAACCTGCTCTATAGCATTATTTGGAAAGAAAAAAAAAAAAGGTGAAAATACTAGCATGACACTCAAACTCTAGAATTTAAAGAATTCTCCAACAGATCTTTTCAGCCTCCTTTTTTAGGGATCTTAGGTGAAAGTTACCAAGTAATGAGCCTTCTGTTTCACTTATTTTATCACTGGCAGATGTTTTTTAACATGCTTTGAAAGATTCAGTGCTGTTTGTACAGTAGGGACACTGGATCTCCTACCACCATATGGGCTTGCTAAGGAGCAAACAGCACTTCCCTCCTACTGTGTGCCACTCAGTAATGAAGAGGTATCAGAGTTTTTGTTCATCTTCACATGAATAAATGACATGATTAATTAAATAGTGATTGACTGGCATCATTTCTTCTTCTTTTTGGCTTACAAAAAGGCAGCACAAATTAGTTAAGTCACATACAAAATAAACCAAGAAATAAGATTTGTCAAACTTTTTTTCAAAATCTTAGGAGGTAGAAATTGAGTGCCCAGATATATACTGTAAGACTTCTGGTCCATTATGCTTGCCACTGATTTCATCCTAGGTTGCCACCTTAATCATTACATATTTTTGGCCCTTACACTAAGGAAAGTTACCTAGACATCCTATGCCATTTTAAATTGATGTCCAGCTAACAGAGAGCTGTGCAAGATCATTCAGAATCCTCATCTGCCCTATTTATCCCAGAGTCTTGTTAACCCTGGATAACAAAGGATAGCAATTTGGACACAAACAATATATCACTTTAGACTACTTTTACCAGAAATATCCCATTAGTGTGCATTATCTTCATATCTTAATCTGCCTTCTTTTCCTCCTGAGACTACAAAGGACCCAGCTGGCAAACAGCCAGAATATCAAGTTTCTCACACATCTATTGTCATAATGGCAGAAGGTCATACACTGAAAACTGAGCACATAAAAGCAACATAAACTAAACTAGAGTATTTTAAAAGCAGAAATTTATGGAGGTTACTGTCCTGGTGCAATAGTTTCACTTGTACTTTTGTTTGATTTGGAGGAGCTTTTGTACTTCTGCTTTCAGTGACAACTCCTCTATTGGAAAAGTTCTTTGGTTAAAAAATGAACAAACAAACAAAAAAAAAAAAAAAAAAAAAAAACAAAAACACCACCCAAACCAACCCACACCAAATCAAATGTCAACAATGCTTTTTTCTGTCACACTGTCTAGGTTCATAAATATACTATATCCTATTTTGGTTCTGCTTGTTACATCTCAGAGACTGATTGCACCTCTGCCAAACCAATGGGCAATAAAAAGAAATTTCAAATAGATAAAGGTGAAATTTTCCTGACCTCTTAAAATACCAAAGTCAAAACATTTACACCTAGGTTATCTGACCATAAAGAATGTCTAGACAGTGGAGAGACAAAAATCCCTTCCCAGGCATGATCCACCTCCATCTAAAGTAGCCATCCAAATCAGGTTAGAAATATTGTGCTCAGGACAAGTCTCTCCATTGACTACCGAGGCAACATCATTGTCTTCCTCAAATGTCAAAAGTCAAGTCAAGACAAATTGTTCTCTTAATAGCTCACACTGTTTTCAGTTTGATCAGTATGTAGCTGAGGCTTCTTACATGCCACGGCATCTTGAAAATTATTGAAACATTCACCAAAATATTTTTTTTCAACTTGAAAGAGGCACTTTTTGGTCCAGGGAAGCATTGGTGGAGAAAAATTGGCAAAACTATGAGGCAGCAATTCAGAAACTATTTGCTTTCTTCACTTATTTCTCACAGCCAAATTCACTACTCTCACCTGTGTATTAGTCCATTCCATTTCAGGAAAAGGTCCCAGCTGAAGGCCTCTACCTGTGGGATTTTCTTCCTCTTGGCCTTTCTGGAAGTACATAGAGACATCTACTCAAAACACGTTCCAAACTCAGAATTTTATTGTCTTTGCATATGGTGCTTAGTTGTGTAGGTTTGCTTCCCAGGTTGTTTTTTTGGGGGAGTGGGCTCATTTATTCCCTTGGAGCTGTAAATTGGTGTTAATACATGCTGAATTGCCAAGAGGCTTTATAACAAAAAATAAATTGGCATTATATTATATAGTGTTAAAAATGTGAGTGCATACTATTGATTATAACTATTTATGGATTAGCTATTTATCACTGAAGGAAGAAGAAGCAAGTTATGTATATTTTACAAGGATTAACACTGTATTACTGTATTTAGGTTTAGTTTTAGTATGCAACATTTACCAGTCTCAAGTAATTATTAGCAAATGAAGCAAGAAGGCTACAAGGAATAAATAAACATTCTCTTAACAGTCCACCTCTTTCTAGTTAAATTAGAAATAACCCTGTTGCTTCTAAATTTTAAAACCCACTCTAATTATCACTATGAAATTATGAAGTTTTAACAGTAGGAGGCTATATATTTGCTTTTAATGAATGTCAGATTTCCATTTTTTTTGTGAAACAGAAAATCTATAATGAATTTAGTCTCCCACATAGGCATGAGTCAATGCCATTGTAGAAAACACATGAGTTCTTAACAAACAACAACAATATGGAAGAGCCCTGTCAGGAAAGAGAGACATAAGGCAAGGATCTCAGCTTTTGTTGAAAGCAAAACTACCATATCTGTAGCTATGCATTCACTAGCATTTGTTACACAATGTTTAATAAAAAAGGGACTTAAAAGCATTTTTACAAAGGCCATATCCGTTATGATATTTATGTCCTGCTGATCCTCACCTTTTACTGTGTTACTTCAGAGACTTTTTGTTTCTATTTTAATAAAGAACACAAATTTTAAAAATAATAAAAAACATAGATGAGTTCAGGTGTGAAAAGATATAAAGATCACCTAGTTCCAATACCCCCTGCCATGGTCAGGGACACCTTCCACTAGACCAGGTTACTCAGAGTTTCATCCAACCTGACCATGAACACTTCCAGGGATCGGGCATCCACAGCTTCTCTAGGCAAGCTGTTCCAGTGCCTCACCACTCTCACAGTGAAAAATTTCTTCCTAATATCCAACCTAAACTTGCCCTCTGACAGTTTGAAGCCATTTCCCCTTGTTCTGTCAAAACATGCACTTGTAAAATGTCCCTCTCCAGCCTCCTTGTAGACCCCCCTTAGGTATAAACCCACTACTTTTTATGCATAAGAGGTAACACCTTTTCACTCTCACCTGCAAGATTAATTCTTTTTTAATAGCAAGCATAAAACACAACAAGTATAAACCACCAGGCCTAGTCATTCAGGGAAGTCCCAAAACTCTGATGCTATAAAGAATGGCTAAGAACAGTCCGAGAGCTCAGGGTATAACACTTTTCAGTATAAACTATAGTCTAAGGAAAATGGACTTCTGGCTCTGCTTAAAAGGATTAATGCTGTCATACAACGATATTTTTAAGAATTGGGACTTATATTGATGCTACCAGTCTTCAGGCATTCAGCTGTGTCAGCTAGGAGCAGCGTCCTTTGAGGCACGAAAAATACTGAGAATGGTTTCAGGCTTAAATGCCCTAAGTGACTCTGGAGGGTGCATTCCCACCTCAGGGAAGAGGGATGAATGGAGGTCTGAATATTCAGTTGAGCTTACACAGAGAGGATTTTAACATGGGAAACATCTAGACTAACTTCTTTTACAGTGTAATGGGCAGCCATGGATTCCCTAACATCAGCACCAACCCTACAAGGAATAACCGGGAGGCATTTAAGGCCAAGTCCACTGGAGCTGATGCACTTTGACCACAGCAAGCTTCTGTGTACCTGTAGTTTTGTTTGACTCTTTGGTTCTGGAGACTTGTGAGAAGAAATATGTAGTACCCTAAACCAGACAGAAGAAAGGCACACTGAGCAGTAAGCACTTCCCTGACAGAGTAAACATCAAAAGCAAAAATACAGAGTAAGGAACACCTCTGCTGAGATCATTAACTAAGGAGGAGCCAAGAGTGAGGTTCTATTGCAAAATGGCCTTCCTTCAAGATATGAAGAATTGCTGTGTACAAGGACAAGGGTTATTTATAACTATTGTACTGTAATCACTGATGATGAGACACCAGCAGAACTGTATCACTTTGGGGCACTTTGTTTTAAGATAAGCAATGAAAAAGCCAAAGAAAATCTACAGAAGAGGAAACTCAAAACTTAGGGAAGACTGAAAACAGGATATTACATAGGGATAGTGATCAGTTGTCTCCAGCTGTGAGAGAAAACAGGGAAATCACTCCAAATTTGCTGCTGGAAAAAAAAAATAAAAAAGAAAAAAAAACCCCACACAAAAAAAACCCCTAACAAACCTTTAACTGCTAGGTGCTGATATACTGAATTCTCCAGTCCTTTCCATGTACTACATGCTTTGTCTCCCTAAGATGTTTATTCCCTAGTAATTTCAGCAACTTTAATTTGGAACCAGAGTATTAATAGCCAGCAAAAAGCAAAAGGTGTATTCCTCTGTGCTAAGTTAAAATAAAATAAATACATACTTGCTTCCAAGGTACGATTTTACAAATGCCACTAGTGGATGTAGTGGTTGTAGAAATGCAATCCTCTTTGTAAAAAATGTCTTTTGAATAAACTCTACTCAAATGCAAGTGAGGCAGCATTTGAAACAGCATTCTTCATATGCATTAAATTGTGAGCTACAAATGTGACAACCCTAAAGGTGGGACTGAGTTTCCCAAACATAGCTGTCACATGTCATCAGATGCATTAAGGTATCATTCTGTCTCCAGCTGCTTCCTGAAAAGGGACTGCTTTTCCTTCTGTCATTTCTGACAGCCATATGCACACCTCAGATCCTACAGGACATCTAAAATAGCACTATATGCCTATCCTAGACAACTGAATCCCACCCCAAAAATTCTTTTTTCATTTTAAGCAAGTCTTTTCTAACAGACATTGTTTTCTACACTAGCTATTATTAAATGCAAATATACAGTTTAAAAATATAAAATTTGGGGTGTTGTTCCTAGAAAATCTAAATCTCCTACTCTTTTACTAAAAATAAAAAAATAAATTTCAACAACTGTAAATCCAAAATTCCAAAATCTAGTAAAAGTTTTATACAACACCTAGAGCCAAACAAGTTTCAGTGTCGAAGTACACCAATTTTAGAAGAACTTAAACACTCTTATAGTCTGGAAAGCCTTGTTAATCTGTAGATTACGGAAGGATCAATTTATTGCCATGGAAATAAAATAATGCCTATTAAATACTGGGAAGTCCCATGGTCCAACAGATATTACCTTCATACAAGAACATAATGCAGTGTCATAAAAAAAGTCAGCCACACCAATAGAACTGAGGAAAACAAAGTTTTCTTTTTGAAAACGTCTTTAACAAGAGATCTCATGAAAATCTACGAAGTTCCTACTAATGATATGTAGAGGGCATTGAAGTACTGCTATGCAAAGTAACAGTAATAAATCACAAACATAGCGAGAAGAGATGTGCAAAGAAAATGGGGATGGTGTTTCTAAATAAAGCAATGAAAAATTGTTGCCCTCACAGGAACTTCAATATACTGAACAGTATCTGTGATCATGGTGCTAAACTCAAGTCTGTCCCTCATGCCAGAGATGTAACTACTATAGATGGATTCTGCAGAATTGAGCAGGAGGGGATGAACTTCCATGGTGAATAACTTCTCTTAAACTAAAAAGTTCATTTATGTCAGACGGTGATGGAAAGGCAAGTTTCAATGAAAAGCTCAAAAACATATAGGAGGTGATAATTTTCTTTTAAAATCTGAGTCATTCTTTTTATCAATTTACAACAGAATAATGAACAGCTGATAGCACATTGGAGACAAGTCCAAAAATGCTTTTAAAACAGGCTTGTGAATGAAATGAAAATTCAGGAGCAGCAGATGGGTTTAACTGCTGCTAAATGTGGAGTGGTTTCCAAGAACATGTTGTATGTGATAATAAATAGCCAGAGACATAAAGTTTCCCCAGCAGTTTAAATCCTGAGCATCCAAGCTAAGTGAGGGCTTTCAAGCTTTGGCTCACAGCAACATCCTTACATTTTACCCTTGTCTATAGCAGCAAAAATGCTTGTTATTAGCAATGTGTGCCAGGAATGAGTGCAATTACAGCAGCACTGAGCACAGTTTCACAGGCAGGCAGGTTTAACACAAGCTTTCTCAAACAAGAATAGTTCTTGGCTCTGCTTGCAGGTTAATCACATTCAGCACCAGGGTATCCATTCTCATAGCAGATAATTATGCCAGTGTACCCAGTGCCTCAGTTTGTGCATACGTTTTACATAATAAACATGTTAGAAATTGCCTCCCCTTCCCATTCTTGATCTGGATGTGGGCACTGGGATGACGTACTGCATCTAGGGTTTCTGCAGTCATATCTGACTGCCTCCATGTCTCACATCCTCTTGTATTTAAGCAAAAGCAACGTCCCAAAGGCCCAGGAAAACATGCAGCAACTTTCTTGTTTGTACCTAAAACAGTTCTGGCTTCATCTCCTAATCCATCAGAAAGTGGCTTTATTAAGTGACAGCTATGACTAAGTTAACGCTTCTACACTTGCTACCATGTATTATTATATTTGACTGACACAAATATTTGTGACATGGAATGAAACTGGAACTTCTAAACTCACAGTGATGCACAGAGGCACAGACAGAGAAGGGTTCGAAAGAATGAGTGCAACTGGCAGAGAATAGAAATTACATCAGGAACAAACCCAGGAAAAAAAAAATCACTGCTGCTGTCTCCTGCTAATCTAATTGCTTCTGTAACAACAAAAGGTTTGTGAGGAACTGTGGAAAAGGGCATCATTGGATTCAAGGAAGCCTCTGGAGTTCAGAGCAGACCTACACAATAACATATGTGTGTTCCTGCTTAGATTCACCAAGGATGATTCTGGTTAGCTACTCTGTAATACCAGTATCTGCTTGATACTGTCTTGGGTGAACTGGAGGGAAAGGATTATTAGGGCAACAAATGATAGAAAAGAAAGGTTAGGAACCAAATGAAAGAACTGTATCAGACAACAGCAGACATGTCAGACCTTCATGTGGGTTAGAAACTATAAACTTACTCTGTGGCTAACCTAGTACTTTTCACTGCTGCTCTAGAAAATCATGATTTCTAAACTTTCATCACACCTCTTTTTCCAATTAATTCTCTCCATACACAAAATATGGTATAACTATTGCAAAACCACTTCTCTCTAATCCTAGTGCTATACTTCATTCATGAAAGGGATAAAATGAAATCAGTCTACTGATGCTCATCTGGCATTCAGGGACTACTTGTTTATGAGGGCTCTTCTAAGAGCTTTTTTTTATCCCTTGTCTGGTACCTACTGAGAGGCTTAGAAATGAAATTGCTCTATTGTCTGGGAAATTCAACCATTAAAGTAACAGTCCCCAAAGTGTGCCTTTCGTTCCAGTCCCAAAATTAATGGTTAGAAGACATCAGATAAGTATAAGCGAACATCCTTTTGGTCAATCTAACAAGTAGCCTTACTAGAGGTTGTCTGGGGATTTCCAGAGCCATGGCTTCTGTCCAACACATCTCAACTGAAACATCCCTACTGCTTCTGTCAAACGAATACAAACACAGTTGTTTTGTGTGCTCCCTGTTCAAGCTGCACTCTGTTCTGGTTAGTTGGACCTGCTGGAATGCTGTAGTACTACTGCTTCTGGAGGGGCTGTATCCCCCAAAGAAAAGGAGGCTGAGGAACATGATCAAGCCTGGACCCTCATTATACTCACTGTTAGATGTTGCAAGTTATATGAAGCCCTGGCTGTTCTGGGTAATTCCACCTGGTTCCTTCTAGATCAAAATTGCTCTAGAAGGAGCCAGACTTACATAGTGTGGACGTAAATAAGCACCTTTTGTTCTACAGTGTAGACACAGCCACTTTCTACTACCAGAGGTGCCCAATACTATTACCTGAGATACAAGTACCCAAGAATTTAAATTACATCAACTACATACTTTTGTTTGCCCATTTGAAAGTAATAGTAGATTTCAGGAGTGGTTGCTGGCAATGCAAATATATGTGTTTTCAGGTTTCTCTTAATCAGAGCTATCAGCAACAACCACTTCACCAGATTCACACTGGAATTTGAAAGTGGTGACTACGGAGCACCATTGCTGATTGATCTTGCAACAGTTCTGAAGGGGTTTTGTACATTGTTTTGACGAGCCATTTGGACAGGGAATTATGGGGATAAGAGATTACCTGATTAGAATTAATATTTACTGAAAAGTACTTAACCACATGCTCAGTAAACTATGGTCTTAGACATTTGTAGTATTACGACAAAAATGGATGGTATATATTCTTTCACAGAAGCATTTTCTGATAACAGCCAATCATCAAGCACAAACATATGGGTTTGTAGGGTTTTTCTTTGCCCTGAAAATGTAAACAAATAAAGGCCTCAGTTTTTTTCTGGAGAGCCATTTTTTTCCCTAACAACCAAAATGAGCCTCTTTTGCATATTGTAAGATGGTATATTCTGCAAGAATTCAATCAGTGATACTGAAGCAAATTCAATGTATTTTGCACCTTCTCTCATGGGCTGCTCACTCCAAATGACCTTCATTTTAATATATTTTTTTCTGTAACATTTTGGAGATGATCTTTGTAATGGCCAATTCCTATCTGCTCCAAATATTTTTTTCTAAATTTGGTAATAAGTGTTAAATACGTGCCACTGCCAAATGTAGTCATTTTCCAGTGTCTTACCTTAAATCTGCTCTGGCAGCCTCTCTGCATGTCTCCTTCGAGACCAGATTGGTTATTAAATTCCAGTTATTAGGAAACAAATTTAGGCTCAGAACAACGTTTTCTACTAAACCTTTGTCAAATGCATGAATGACTTTGTCTACAAACAGCAGTTCTCTTACAGGTTTACATTCAGTTTGGGAGTCATAGATTTCACAAACAACAACAAAAAATTTTTATTTGTGAAAAAGTGAAGATTTTCCAAAGCAGTGGTTTGTGGTCAGTATTAACTTAAACTGATTTCCCAGGAATAGGGGCATGAGATATTTGCTCCCACAATGTAAAGTCTTCTTTATTACAGCCAACTGTTTAGTTCTTATCACCTGTATTGCCAAAGCCATTTTCAGGCTTCACAGAGTAGAATAAGAGGATTGAAAGTAATTTAGCACTTCAGTTATGGAGATAATAAGTGAAGATCTTCTAATTCTCTCAGCTTCCCAAACTTTGTAGTAAGACTAAAACACATTCTTCTGCTGCTCTCCCCTCAAAGAAATGATGTGCGTTGAGTCACAGGTGTCAACATGGGTCAACATGATGAAGTACCAGTAACCCCAAAAAACAAATATATAACAGAACTGAGCAGCCCACTTAGTCCCACAGAGCATCTGGTCATGGCTTTCTAACCTTTCTTGGTCCTACTACCCATGAAGATATCACAGATGTGCTTCCTGGTGAAATATTATGGTTCTCCAGCACATCTCAAATGACAATAATAATAATAAAAAAATCTTCCAGAGGTGGAAAAAGCATTAATGTACTATTTTTCTAAAATATCTACTGATATATCAAACTCATAAAATTTATCTGGCATAAATTTTGACAGAAATATGATTACCTTCTTTTTGTTCTTACCAAAGCTAATGACTGTGCTTGCTCTGACAGCCCTTTAGGAAGGGCTAATTTACTGAAATGTGTGAATGGGAGACTGGTTGGTCCCCACAGGTCTCCTGATGCCTCTGGAAACTATAACCATGCTCATCAGCTGAGATGATGGTGTTTAGGCCATTTTAGTACCAGAGAGACCTGTCTGGCCCTCAGCTGCCAGTGGAGAAAGTCCTAGGTTTCTTATAGGTGTGGTGACATATCAGCCACAGACATATATTGGGGGATGTCTCAGATGACATTTAAAATGCTCATAAATGTCTGTGTCTTGGCAGGTTTATTATCCCTGGAGGATATTTTTCCAACCTCCACTCTGCTTCCTTTATTTTTAGCAGTCTTCTTGATGAGGAAAAGGATCTCTCATATTTTCCACTAGTAAAATAAATAAATTGACCTTAGTACCATTACGAGTGTCTTCTAATGTGGTGATCATCCAGTAAGTCAAATACTTCTTTAGTGTGGGGATTCCTAAGTAAACACTTCTCCTCACAGACCCCTCTCCCCATTTAGCTTTTGTGCCCATGCCTCTATATATGCAGTAAGTGCAGCACTAAATTCTTTTACTACCAATAGTAAATTTACTTTCCAGTATTCAAGGCTAGCAGTGAAAACAACTATTTTTGGCAACATAATAGTGTGTGTGCTATGTCCAACTTCATAACTGTCCCATTTACTTCCAGTTCAATAGTGTATCTATCTCCAAATGAACTGCTTCTCATTGCTCCTGGGAGGATTAATCTAAGCAACACACATTTTGGGTCTTGCCAAGTTTTGCAAGGCAACATAATCCATCCTCCTTCTCACATCTTTCCTTTAGTGACACCCAGTGGGTTGGCTTCTATTAACTAACTCTGCTCCTCAAACTCCACATGTTTTTTGCTGCAGTCAGAGTTGTGATGCCGTACAAAATTCTTGTCTCCTACAGAGTTAAGGATCTCAATCAGGACATAATTGTCCACCCGCTACTCTGAGTCTGAACTTGGTCCTTTCTTTTCTTTATCAAATCCTTACATGTTTCCTTTCAGAACTCTTAGTGATGTTCCTGCGCTTTGTTTACCCTCCCAGTCACAAGGGTGGTGTTGGGATGTGACTTGGGCAAGCTCAATCCCTCCTCCACTATTTTGGGTCACAGAAAAGCTAAGCAAGCTTGATGTGCTCTTGGAAGAGCTCCAGCTGAATGACTGGCAGAAAAGCGCGGGCCGCGCGTAAGGCAGAGCACGGAGTCAGCACGTTTGTGGCGCGCACCGAGCATTGGCCCCGCAGGGGACACAGCACAGCACGCTCATGTCTCAGTGTGCGTGGAACCAACGGGATCCCTCACCAGAGACTCAGCCCCGAGAAAGGCCACACACAGCTTCTGCATCTCTTCTTGTATCTCTGACTAAAACCAACATTCATGTTCTGTGCTTATGGGGCAGAGATCATATCACACCCCTCTTTGCTTCAGTTTTATATAGTCCTTTCGGCTGGGGCAACAAGAACTATCAAAGATATCGAGGATTTCAACCCAGCCATTGTTAGAAAAGGATCTGCATTTTGCTGGCATTCACAGATGGCAAAACTAGAGTGGTGTCACTTTTGTTACCCTCTTCCTTCCTGGAGAATTCTAGCCTTGGAGAGACTGGCTTTGAAGTGTTTCACTCTCCTCCTCCATGTATTTTCTCTGTTCCTTTTAAGTCCTTCTCTGAATCCTGTTCAGCAATCCCTTTGCTCTGACAACACTTGCAAGAGCGCTTTTTTATGCCTGGTTTCATCTAGCTGGGAATAACCATAGAAATCTGATGTCACCCCCCCGACCCAGAGACTGTGTCTTACTGACATGAGCACAGACGTATCCACTGGTTATATCAGAGAGGACTAATCTGAAAAAGCTTTGTCATTAGGCTTATTGCAAATATATCCGACCTGATTTTAAAGTTTAATTTCAAACCTGTATTCTAAAAAAATACAGAAAATGTAACTACAAACAAAAGAAAAGTAATTATGACGAAAGACATTTGGGATTATAGTTGTTCTGTATTTTCCAGTGCCTTTAGTGGCATAAATATACATTTTCGCTTTTGTGCTATATCCAAGGAAATAAAATATACCAGTTCAGAAATGTGTTGGCAGGAAGTCTCTACACTGTTCAATTTTGGCAGGATGCTAAGTATTAGATGCTAAATATTATTTGACCTCATGACTCACAGGAAAACAATGTGTACTTAGAGCACAGAAATAATTGCTCTACTTCAGTATGACCAGCTTTCCTATATTTAAAGGCAATTCGCCATCTGAAGACATTTCCAAATTGAATTGTTCTAACATTTAATCCCACAGCCCCAGTGACAACAGAAGAGAATTTTTCTGAGGTTTTTTTCTTAATATTTCTCAGTTCTCTTTAGATGAATTCTTAGTGAGTTAATGCTTACATCTGCTCTATATTCTTAGAGCTCTTCAACACAGTGAATGCCAATTTCCGTCCTTAGGTTTATATCTTGGGGACTCTAGAAACCTGCAAATCTTTCTATTATCCTGTGTGTCTGCTTAGAATATATTTATACACACATTATGCTATGCTATGTATGTGTAATGTCTCTTTTGACTTTATAGAGCAGCTCAGCAAGAATATGGTCACATTCAGTAAATTCAAGGATGTGTATTTATTTGTGTAGGAAAAATTTTACACCTTCAGTTCCTCCTGTAAAGCATTAATCCTCTTTCTGAGCCACCACCCTGAAGAATTATGTCACTGAAAATAGAGTTAAAGTCAACCACGGGAAAAAAAAATACAATAAACTGTAGTTTTGAAAAGTACTTTACATAATACTTGCAAAGCTCACTACCAGGAACATGCCATTGATGGAATCTCACGAAAGCCATAAAAATGAATAGTACCCTTTAATACCTTCAACATCTAGACATGTTTCACAAGGGTATAATAGGAGGTAGGGTTTTTTAATCACAAAACTTTCCCTTATTCACTCTGCCTGTGCAAAACAGCTGAAATTTGAAATCTCCTACAGCTGTTGGTCTCACCCCACATCAGCAGTTAACACCTCCCTCCCCCTGATCATCGGGCCCCCTTGCTCTGTAGGAGAACAATGGCTGATCAGGACATTTTGGAAAAAGTGAACATGGGTGAAGTGGGGGAAAGAAATGAAGAGACTAAGGGAGTGTTTCATGGGAATGCCTCCTGGAAATGTCATTCCTTTAGGTGATGTCTTACGCTATCACCTGACAGTTACTCTAGGTCAGGATATCATGGGAACAGTTCTGCTACATCACCAGACTCCTGAAGCCTCCATAATCCTTGATGGATAGGCACACAATGTCTAACCTCCTTGAAAGAAACTTAACAAGTGAAATTAGCCCTTCAGTGTTAAGTGTTAGTATCAGAGTGCAACACGTAACTAAATGTTTGATACTAGTGAGCTTGCTGGAAAGAAATGGATGTTAATTTCATTTTACTAGTTCTTGAGATTCATGGCTGTAGGGTGTCTGTCACAATCACAGCTAAATTTGAACAGTGATAGATCAGATTTATGACAAGGTTTGGATGGTTCAGGCATTATGTTTTAACAGGAATATTTATCAGACTGGACAGTAACTAAAAATCTCCTCTATGTTTTAACACTTGGCTGGAGAAACAGCAAAAATAAATCATTTTTAAAGATGGTATTTCTGGTCTGATTAACATCTTCCTGACCGAAAAATCCTAAAACATTCTGACCATGATAATGCATGTTCCTATTTTACACCAACATACACAAACAGTGCACACAGGAGAGTTAAGGTTGCCATGGGAACCTTTCCTCCAGGTTTTTTGGGTATGTCTAAAACCCAAAATAACACAATGTTGTAATGATTTAGTTTTACCTTGTAATTAATTATGTTCACATTTTCTTTTTGTGGGAACTCTGTTTATCTGATGGGTACAGGCCAATGTGATAACTTTATTCAACATACCCAAAAGTTGGTTTTCTAAGCAGGGGATATTTTAAACTTAAGTCACTGTGCAGAAATGACTACAGTGAAGTACAGAAAGAGCAGCATCAGTGTTAAACCAGGTAGTTCAGCTGCTGGTAAGGTAACCTCCATGGCAGCAATGACCTTAGTACAAGCTCTGCCATTGCACTGCAGGCTGTGCCAGCCCTGGAATTGGCTGATGCTGAGGTATGGAAAGATGCAGAACACTTTTGGGACCTGATTCCTCCCCTCCAACAGTAGCCATTACCCCACACATATTTAATCCACCCTGAGGAGCACCAGCAGTCCCCGGCCTTGCTCACCAGAGTTGCCTTCAACTCACTGATTCTTGGTTCATCTCTATTCTTCTCCTATGCTCTTTCAGGTCAAGTCCCAACTTCTCCTGGATGTTCAGAAAACCTGAGTTAGCTCTGAGTGTAGGAATACACTCTGACTCTCACTCTAAACTAAAGCTCTGGGTTTTCAGAAGAGCTGACCTACAAACCTCATTGATGTTAACAGCTGAAAGTGAGCAGCAAACAGCCTCCCTCAACAAGTCACCCAGATGAGGGCTTTTGTGTGAAAAGAAGAATGGTCCTTAGGGCCCTTTGTCTGTTCAGTAAAGGGACACTAAACATTTTGTGCTATGAGCCTTTAGAGCAAGCCATGTTATTTAAATAAGCAGCAGCATTTCCTCCCCATATGAACATGTTGCTTCCTCAAGAGACCTGGACCTGGCCATTGGCTGTATGCAAAGCAGAGGGTACTCACACTGAGCATGGAGAGATCATGATTGATCTAATGGCAGCCATGGGCCACTGCTGACCCCAAGAACACAAGCTTCAAAGCCTGCATTTGATATACATGTACAGATGCTGCTGTCAGTGCTACAGACATGTAAAATGAGCTTTCTGAAGAGCCAGCTGGTTAAGTCAAGGGGAAAAGAACTAAAATCACTCAAGTTTTTGGCATTGTAATGAAATGAAACCTTACCATATGTATGTGTCTGTATTGAGGAAAGAGTTTAGTTAAAGTACTCAGTATAAGTCTCCTCCCTAAAGGAATAGCACTTAATACATGTTAAAATATAATTGTATAATTGGAACTCAAGTGTTTGGGTTATGTAAAAGGTGCTGTAGGCGTATCAGCTTAGACAGAGGTAATTAGATCTTGTATATTAACATTTTCCCCTTAAAGGGATAATCAGCAATACTTTCAGTAGTGGAGATGCTCAAGCCTAGAAGTTGGTGTGAAAAGGTGTCTCATTTAACCCTGCATTTTTTTTTTCTACCTCTGTCACTGACTAGACTGAAAGAATATTTCTGCAGTGGATTACTTGCTTAACACAATGCCCTCTGGGTGCCCATACAATGGCAGTACTGCCACTGCTTTTGGTGAAATCAGCACAAAACTGAATCACCTGCAAGCATCAATCACAGTGCTGAAGATAGGACTAGGCAGTGCTGTTAAATAATGTGGTACCTGGCCTGTATATTTAGTAATGGGTCGTGCACTGAAGCCACAGGAGAAGGCTGTGGCAGGGCCACCAACAGAAGAAATCAGAGCTCTCCTGTCTCCCTGAGGCAAGGGTTAACATTTCACACAGATAAGAGTGAACAGCCACACACCACTGCTTAGCTCAGTCAGCCTGAAGGATACAATAACAACAAAATACTGTTTTACTCACAGTAGGCTGAATGACAAACAATGGCACTACAGCTTTGGAGCATCCTATTGAAGCCCTTGAAAAATCAAGTGGGTGCACAGGAAGATAGGCTACTATTCCATCATAGAATGAAGACAGGAGAATATTATTGATTTCTTGGGTTTTCAAATACACTGTAAAGTTTTCTAGAGAAAAGGAGCTTCTTATTTTGAAAACAGAACACTGTGTCTTTAGAAAGTGGAACAGCAGAGCACAAATAAAAGCTAGTTTTGGTTTTTAGAATTTTTCTTTTCAAGATAAAAGGAGAAATGTACAATTCCTCAAGCCAGAAAAACAAAACACAGCCAAACAAACCACCCACATACAAGAACTACTCCAGGTATTTTCTCATTTCATTGCTGCTATCCTTGTCTTTCATATACAAGAAAAACATACTAGGAAGAAGCCCCAGACTTTAAGTTTCTCATTGAGAAGTTCATACCAAACTTTGGAATCCAACAACAATCTCAACTGAAAGCAAGAGAAGGTTAATCCAAACTAGAAATATTTCCCCCATTTCATATTTCTCCCTTCACCCCTGCTGAAGACTTCCCTATCTCTGCTCTATACTGTTCACATGAGGCTTTCTAAAGAGTTTGAGAACAGTACAGATATCTTGTTTCTAGGTAAGTCAAAGCCTCTCTTGGTACCTGAAGGGGAAAACCCTACTTTTTGGCTTTGTTTCTAAAGTCTCAGAAAATCAGGAGCTGTGAATTGAAAGAGCTGGGTAGCCTAAAGAGAGATCTCTTCAGTGCATATCTGCACTGATATAAGAGGCAAGGAGGAGAGAATTGTCCCCAAGACCCATAGGACAAACTCCCTTGTCTTCCCTTCTTTTGACCCACACCATCTATATGACAGAGAGGGGCAGCCCATTTCCAGAGGCATTCCCAGCACAAATATCAAGCAGATCCACACAATTTTTTCCCTAAGGCTAGTGTCTAGAAGTTCCCAATACACTTACTAAAGGATTTTCTTAAATGCAGATATTTAAAACAAAAAATATGCAGCAACAGTAACAGAGCTCCTTAAAATAATTCAGAGCCTTTTTCACTCACCCATTTTCCAGAGTGCATCTGTCCTAAAAGGTTTTTTCCATTGTGGGATTGCACCTGAACCTGATCTTTGTAGACAGCACATGCACAACAGTGCACTTTGGAGCAGGGAAAAGCAGCAAGTCCATGTGTCTCTAAACAGTCTGCACCCTCCTTTTAGGGGTCAGGTGGTAGCTCAGAGCAAGCTGCTAAATGGTTGTTTGTGTCATCTCTGCAGGCAAGCAGAGTAGGGTATCTACAGCCAAGGAAGAGATAAAACAGCTGTGGTTGATAGCAAACACTGCCAGAAGGTCATCACCACCTGGAGAGGGGTTGTTTCCAACCCAAAAGCTGTCGAGCTCAGGTGTCTCTGCTTATATTTAGAGTGTTTAATTGTAACTCATATTTTTAGCATTAGTGAAAACACATTGAAAAAAATAAAGTGCTTTGCTCTTCTTTTGGGATCTCACCTGTTATCCATAAGTATGAACCTACAAGTTCTTTCTCTTTTGGGAATGGCACTGCAACTTTAAGCATCGTTGTATAATCATGTGTCAAACACAGAATTATTCTACTTATACACCATAAGTTCAAGTACACAGTTATAAAGGGGAGAAATTCACTCCGTTTTCCAAACTTCACACTGAGAAAATGTAATTTGAAGAGTTACAATTTAAGTAAATGTTCATTTCTTTCCAGTTTTCAGCACCTTTTCTTTTGTCCTGCTACAGCTTCATTTTTTTCTTATTCTTTGTAGTACACAGCAGTCTTTTTGAATGAAAAGAAACCCTTCCACATTAGTCACAACAGGAAAATGAATTTTGTTTTGCAGCTGGTGAATGAAGATTATCAGAACTTTTATTCACATGCAGAAGATAAGACTATAATAGCTAAGGAATGCTGACTAAATGCTGTGTTTACTCTAATTTATCAGTTTTGCAAGCCTTGACTTGTTCTCAAAAAAGGAACCTAATGCATGACTGCATTAGTCCTCTTTGGTAAATTTTGTGGCCTAAATTCAACTAATATCCAACAGATACCAGGGGACCACATGTCGTGTTACACTCAATACCCATTTGATGCTTTGTGGAGATATTTAATGATAGGAAAAGCAAGAGAAGACAGTTTTACAGGGCCTTGTGTCCCTTAAAAAGGCAGCAATATGTTCAGACCAAATAAACAAATTTCTTTAGATACCAAGTCTGACTAAGGTCTTAGAAAAACATCTCAATTAAAAGCCCTAAACCTAATTTCTGCAGTTAAACTTCACCAAGAAATAGAGTCTTATTAAGTGCTGTGCCTTGGTCTTTAAGTCAGTCATTTGCAAGGTTTAGCCAAGTCTGAAATTATTAACATGGAGGTATTTCACTACAATTCAATATCAGTCTTAGTTTGGATCTCTGCATCAGCTTCTCACCATCTAACTAGAGGAATAAATTATGCAGGAAACTGAATGCAAAATCTGCTCCCTTTCATTTTCTTGCCTTATTTTAATTTTAGTTCAATTAATTCAAGGAGTTAAAGCCTTCTTAATAAAGAAATGCTTAAAATACATTAGCTAGATTTAACTTATTAGACAACAGATTAACTTATTTGACAACAAGTCATGTTATTATTTACTGCAGTATTCAAAGACCTGTTTGACTTCTCACTCTTGCATAAGAACTTTCAGGGTGGTGACAACATGCATTTTCTATATAAGGCAAATAGACCTCTGCATCACAAACGTTTTTGACACTTTCAAATGCAGTTTACAGCCTTAAACAGATATTCCGCTTCTCCCACCCACCCACCATCACATCCAAGGCCTACAGCCACCAAAGATTCAGAATTAAGAGTGGGAGTATTGCTAATCTGGCAGGTGAGTGTAGAGTTTAGTGACCTGTTTGTGTGTTTGCCCACATACGTGACAGGGGACGGACAGACACACACATATCCCTATTCCTGCCTGTTGTTCTCTCCAGAAGCACCCTCCTAACCTCCCTACCCAAACCAGCCACATTGACTGACCTGGGGTCTCACAATGAATTTTAAGTAAGAGCCAGGAGCAGCAGAGAAGGCACATATGCAAATTGGAGAGGTAAAGCAAAGCAAAGGAGGAGCTAAGGAGTGAGCCGGATAAAGGAAGCACTGGGGAAACAGAAATTCTGCACGGACAGATCCTTAGGAGGCACTTCATTCCTATCAAAAGCCAAGGGAACTGGTAACTAATTATCTCAAGGATCACGACCTTAGAGTCTCATAAACTCTTCCTGAACTTATTTAGAAACAGAGGCATAAAAGGTGATGCCCCAGCCCTGTGACAGAAGCCCCTACCACCCTGGCCCCTGGCAATGCTCCCAAATTTAATCAGAAGAGGCCAAATGAACTTCCTACACATGTTCTATTGGATCAATGGAAGTACAGGGAGTAACACTCATAACTTTCAACTTCCCTTCCCTAGTTTTAAACTCTGGATTGTGCTTCCCATATTTCCTTCTGTTTTAGCTGCAGCGCTATTTCACCTGGTATTACTTAAAGCCCAAACCATTTCTTCTGCAGAGAGAGGTGTACAGCTGCATGCTAAATCACTTCTCATTTTTCCTGCTTTCAGTGAAATTTGGATGAGGTCATTTATAGAGGTTCTTTCCAATCAACATTTCTAAGATTCTGTGATTACTCTGTATGTGCTCTTGTAATGTGAGCTGACCCATTCCTATCTGGGCTCCTTTCTTTTATGAACAACTGAAAACAGTAGAAGAAAACTCATCAGACTTCAGGACAACTAATTCTCATCTAATAACATAAACTTTATTAACTCATGGAGCCCTGTGCTGTCCCTCCTGGTGAATAAAAACAGTCAAGAAACAGTTTGTGTTCACACGCAGAATGTGGATTAGTTTGAGAGTATCTCCATTTCTCTGGCTCAGCACACTGAATGTTTTTATTCCAATTACACAGGAGAGTAGTAGTTGCTAATGCTCTGCGGTGCAATCCAGCATCAGTAAGAGATTTATACATCAGATAGTCAATCACAGACAGCAAATTTAACCTCTGGTTTAGGAAGCTGCCTCCAACGCAAGGAGCAATAGCCTGAGGTTCAAGTCCCAGCTTTCTGAGGTAGATGCTCTTCCCTTGTCCCTACACCTGTACCCCTGAGGAAGCAAGCTTCAGGGCCCTGCAACAAAACCACTTTCAATACAAAACCTCCCCGTTCATAACCAGATCTTGCAGTCCCCTGAAAGTGTCTCTCACACAGTCTCTCTTCCCTCTCTCCCTGCTCACTTCCAACACCTTTGCAGGGCTGTGATCTTCAAGACACTGGAAAGACATGCCCTTAATGCTGGAAAATTAAAGACCTGCATGTCTGTAACTCACATGAGGGTTGATGCATATAGTAAAGAGTGCAAAACACCAGGGCTTTAAGGAGGAGGTGTCTGTAATACATACATACACACAAAATTAGACCTGCAAGTGCATTTTCTAGGTCAGCTCCTTCTCCCTCCTCTGCTCTCACCTCCTCCCTTGAGTTTTCTTAATTGTTCTGGGAAGGAATACATGTTTCAAAATGTATCACTAAACTTTATCTTACAAAAACATATTGTCCTGGTTATTTTACATCCCAAACTACTGTGTATGGAATGTTAGTCCTCAGTTAACTTTACCAGTGCAAAAACGACCAATATATTCTTATGCTGTCAAGAGTTTAGTTCCTACACATCTAATTTACTATCTTTCTTAAGCTAAGAGACAGGAATCTGAGCACAAAGACTGACACAAACAAGGGAAAGAAATGAGTAGGGAAAGTACATTTTATAGGTACAGTGCAAAACACTGCTACAAGAACACTGGCAAGACCTTCCCTCATAGCTCTGCAGAATTTTGTGTCCTGAATTTTATGGGACTCTACAGCACTTTGCTTAACTTATTGTGAACTGCAGAACCTGGGATATAATGTGCAGTTTGAGAGCCATAGGGCCCTCTGAACTGGGTTGAATGTCCCTCCTAGCCAAGAGCCTGACCACAATTCCTGAACACTAACAAGATGTGCATGATGCAGTTATTGATTTGCCTCCTTGCAACAGGTGTATATTCATCTGCTTTCAGCTTCCTTCCTCACATATCACAATCCTATGACTATTTTTAAATAATCTTTGTGAAAAAAAGAAACTCAACCAGAGTTCTGGAAGTTGCTTCTTCTCTTCATCACTGTTATGTAATGAATTAGATGATAGTAGCACTATGTGGATGAGTGAAGATAAGAGCCTGTCAGAAATTCCTTTTCAAACCCACTTTTGCAAGGACTTGCAATTCATCTACAACAATTTGCTGTGGTGGGGGAAAAAAAAAGAAGAGGATTTGAAACCTCAGACCTGGAGGAAGAACCTTAAATAAAGGCTAAATAATAGTATTGCAAGCTATACCTGAAATAAATAGTGTGCAAAGAGAGATGCACAGAAATAAAAGGAGGAAATACTTTCATTTTGACCAACATCATTCCATTTTCACTTATATCCTCCCCTGTCTTTGCCTAACTATGGCTTTATGTTGGTCCTTAAACCAATTGTACTTACACTGCTCATTTCATTTCAGTGCTGTTTACACACAATAACTACTAATTCCCAATATTCCTCTGAGGCAAGTATTACCAACTTGATTTTCTAGAAAGAGATGCAAGGCACAATTTTCCTCAGGCCAAAACAGGAATTCTATGTGAGAGCCAGGAATAGAAATAAGGAGTTCCCATTCCCTGTCCTAAATCAAGGTCACAGAACCCTCTCTGGCACAGGCTATTTTCTCAATGTTTTATGGAGGTGACTATCCTGTTATGGAACTATGTTTAATGCAGACTGGGATTTCCCTGGGATGTCTACAAATTTCAAGTCTTCTCACTGCCAGCTGACAATACCTCTCATAAACAGTGTAAGGGCCAGGACTAACACATCTTAAAAACATACTGTTCACAGGGCATTGTTATAAGCCTTATTAGGTGGTACAAGCATGCATTTACTAATTTAAATACCTTTTTTACCTATGAAACCTTTTAATTCACTGAATTTGAACTCCTCTCTTACTAGAAGCACCTGTGGCTGATAAAGGTTAAGTGGATGTAGCTAAGATGGGAAGTATTTAAGGGTGGAGCATCGCTCTGTGCTGGACATAGGGTCTCTTTTCTTTCAGAGTTCAGTGCAAGTGTCTCACAGTTTTGGGCTTGGACCTCTAACCCAGCACACCTGGCTGCATTTCAGGTGGACTGCCACATGTGTGGTGGTCACAGGTCCAGATGAACCAAACCTGACAGAGCTGTTATGGTTAGATTAAATCTGACCTACTGGTTAGATTTTTCAATATCCAAGTTGTTGAATCATGATTGAGACCTTGTGCTACATCAGCTGTGCTAAACCCATCTGTTTCTCAGCATGATCCTTGGTTCTCAGGCCAAGTGGTTGAGAGAGGCCCACATCCATGTTGCTACTAAAGTAGCACTTTTAATAAATGAATCCAAGATGTGTTTCACGCTCTCAAATATCATCAAAAGGCAAAGGGCAGGGGTGGGAGGTGTTTGAAGATAGAGAAAAGAGGTTTGGCTGTAGGCTGCAAGTAATCTTCCTTGATGCAGTCTCCTCTATACTCCCTTTTGGAAGTTCCTGGAGTGAACAATCCTTCAAGCCATGTCTACAAATCATCTTGAAAGACTTTGGGATCACCCCCAAATTCATCCAAGGAAAAATATGACAATTTTTCAATCTATAATGTCAGGAGCTGAGTATTTGAGTAAATCATTAGTCCTCCTTTACTTAGAAATACAGGTATACTCTAAATATTTGCAGCTGGTCCAAGGCCTGCAGTTACAGGTTTGTTTCCATAGAGGATGAGCTCACATCCTGCAAATAAATGACGTGTCTACATTCCTTCTCAGATAACTGTATTGGCACAGGCTCCTGACCACATTAGACACATCTACAGAGCCTCCAGGTGATTCATTGTGTGGACTTTGGTGCTGACAGCACCTTACAACTTTCTGAACATTCATACTTGGCATATTGCATCTTAATTATACTGAATAGCTGTCAGCATCTCCTAAAGGAAATCTCCCCAAAACTACGTGGCAGGATTCTCAGAGTCAACGTTTCTGAAATGCCAGTTTGAGAAAAAATTAAAAGCTTTCCTGTTTACTGAGAGTCAGGTGGTGTCCCAGAAAAACGTGCTTTTCTGGCTTGGTAGGGATCATTAGAGAAGCTAAAGGGTGCAATTCCTCATTAAAGTTGGGTGAAGACTTTTACTTTCCAGTGATACTCTCAGTACACTCAAGAGCCGAGTGACTCAAAAGAATGGCGCAAACTGCCTTAATCAGATCATTCTGTGCCATCTCCCCTGGGATTATAGATCATTAACTTCTACAGGGAGTCAGAGGAATTCCCATCAGTAATCTTCCTTCTCATTCAGGTTTCCATTACACTCAGCACAACCCCCAGCTAGGCTCTCTTGAAAAATCCTGTCCTTCATGTTTATTAATACTACAGCAAATGCTTAAAGCTCAAGGATGTACAATCAGAAAAGTCAAAGCAATAAATTTATATATTAAAAATGAGAATATTTCTGACAGGTACACTGCAAACATAAAAGCTACATTTCAAAGACCAGGAGAACTGTTCAGTGACAGTTTTCAGTTCTATTGCTATTATCACTTAAATATATTTATATAACATGTCTTTATCACCATTCTCTTCTATGACATCTCTTACAGCTAAGATGAATGTCTTATATATCTCTATATATATCTATATATCTTATATATCTATATGTCTATATATATCCCTCTCTTAGTCAATAATTAGTTTGCAAAATCAAGCAGCTCATGTAGCTGATCATTAAGTCATTTCTATTTGAAAGTACTTCATTTTATGTAATTATTATGTATAATTTAAAGGAAAAAAAATATTTTAAGAAATCAAGTGTCTGAGAAAACTCTGAACTTCTCCTTCAAAATGTTCAGTAACCCTTAGCTGTGTTCCTCCTGCCCTACTTTTTCCATAGGTAAACTTTATTGCAGTACTTATGAACCACAACAATCAGCTCTTCTTTATTGCCAGCTTAAAGAAGAAAACCATTGCCCACTATGGCTGTACGTTCCAAGGTACTGTACCAATGGCATTCATAGAGTCCTTTAGCTCCAGGTCAATTTAAAGTAATTTGAAAATCAGACTCCATTGCTGCACTACCAGAGAATGTTCTTGTGATGACAGAAGCATGACAACAAGATGGGACTAGAACTAGGGGATACTTTAGGGTCCCCTCCAACAGAAGCCATCCCATGATTCTATGTTAGCAAGCACTGAGAACCATCCAGTCCAGTGCCCAGCTGCTGACAGCAGCTAAAAGAAGAAGAGATCTGGGCAAAATGTGGGAAAAAAGACACTGATTCAAAATTATGTAGGGACTGAGGATGTCACCTTCAAAAGAACTTTCTCTCAGTGTATAAAATTTCTAAAAACCAAAACAAGACACCTTAATTAAAAAATAAAAAAAAACCAAACAACAAAACACCAAACACTTTTAGTATTGTTTTCTTAATTTAAACTGTCTCAGGGAATCTCCCACCAGCCACCATCTCAGTCACAGTGTACAGGGAGCCTGTGGGCAGGACAGTGGCAGAATGTAAGATACAGTGTTCTCATACAAACACAAATATTTTCAACATCTGATATTGATGCTTTCCCAAAAATACTTCAGCATTTTCCTCCCAGATGTTGGCCAGTGCCAGTGTGAAAGTGAAGTCATTTTAAATAAGAGAAAATGGTAACACATATTTGTATTCTCTAACCAGTGATTGAGGGCATGGGCCCAAACTTTCTGAAGATTCATGATGCAACTTTTTTTTTTTTTCATTTACAGTCTAGCCAGACTCCACCAGCTTCCTTTTCTGCTTGCTTCTTCAAGACCCTTGCCCAGGCCACTGCCTTCTAATCCTACATCTAAGCTGCTGTCTCTGCAACATGCTTCCTCATATCTTTACCCCACCTGTCCTACCTGAACCATCCTGCTGCTGCCTCCTACCTCTCCTTAGGTTTCTGCCATCCTGTGTCTCATGTAATACTGATTTCTGCAGCACCCATGCTACATTCAAGGTAACAGACCTAGGATCATTTACGAAGTCACAGTCTACTCTTCTCTGATACCAGAGCTCCTCTCAATGCTCCTCAGTGGTGGAGGACAAGAAGTTTTGAAGAGTACGATCCACTTTATACATTTTTTATAATGTACAGAAATTATAGCCAGGTAAACATGCTTGGGCTTATACCCCATGTCCAGCTTGCATAAATGCAATGTCAGAGAAAGAGAGAAGAAAACTCTCCCTGCCTTGAGCACTGTGCACTAATGCACAAATCCTCTGTGACTCAAGTGATCAGACTCAGAG
This sequence comes from Rhipidura dahli, assembly GCA_013399225.1. Lineage (NCBI taxonomy): Eukaryota > Metazoa > Chordata > Aves > Passeriformes > Rhipiduridae > Rhipidura > Rhipidura dahli. Next base: position 662,923 of record VXAC01003059.1, on the reverse strand, counting down.
CCTCTTGCCAGTGGCAATCCTGCATCCCTTCTGCAGCTCCTGCTATTGCTGAGCATTTTTATTTAAACACCACAGTAGCCTAACAAGAATAATGTGGAAGTAGGTTTCTCAGTGCCACTGTCAGTATTACACATAGCAAGTGGCAGCAATGTTCCAGCTGACTTACCCTGCTGATTGTCCATGAATAGGCAGCAAACTCTTTCAGAGGGTTCTGGACCTCTATCCAATATACCAGAGTCTGTAGATGGATCACAGAAGTCAGCATGACCACAAATACGTTGTATTTTTGTATCTCTCCACTTCTAGCCCCCAAAAAATCAGAAATTAAATATGTCAGTGGAGTCAGAGGTTAGGTGCACATCAGCAAGCAGCAGGAATAGATCCACAGAATGAAAAGCTGATAAGAAGGGGTCAATCACAGCATCACACCTATGTTTTGGGTTTTACTTTGAAATAGAGTTAAACTGTTTTTATAGACAGAATACAGGTAAGATTTTGCAGAATACTTGTTGTGTTTCTTGGAAAGAATCTTTCTGCTTAGTTTCATCAAAAAAGCATCCTGTTTCCATACCCCAAGCCGACTCTATAATGTGAAATAAATCAGGACACACAGGCAGAGCTGGGGGATTATTTTCAAAAAACCATTTGGAATTTGAATGAGTGTTCTATCTAGTTGCATCCATTCCACTTGAGTTCAAGTGGGTACATCAAGAAGCTAAAGCATGCAAGGCCTTGAGCACATCTGCTGTGTATCATAGCTAGTTGGAGAAGTGCTTTCCTGTCCTCCCAGGCTGCTGCTCCTTACAACAGCCAGGTCTAGACTATGACAATATAGAAAATATTCTCAATTAAGAACTAAGTGACATCTCAGAGTTTGTTCAAGAGACTAAGAACACCAGTACAGAAAACTACTAGCATTCTAACAGTTTGATAATGATAAAAATAATAAATTTAAATGCCAAGATTTTCAGTAATACCACTTACTGTTTGTTTTAATAATAAAATCTTCTGCAGTCCAATAGTTTTTCAAAACACAGAAGTTTTGGCAGTAGAAGAAACAAGTGGGTTTACTTGCATGCTCACCTTGGAATAGTGGAATATGTCACTATTTGACTGTTTCAGCTAAAACTGAGAAATAGTAGGAAAAACCTACCAAAATCACCTATTTTTTTGGAGGACGGGTTGTGATAAATGTGCTAGGAGGAAAGAAAGGAGACAGGGAAGAGAGGTAAGTATATCTTATCCCTTTAAAAAGAAATTAAATTATGCTAGGACAGATATAAAAATAAACCTAAATCAAAAGGAAAGTAGGATTAATCAAAATAGCTGGTCAAGGTCAACAAACAGAAGTCACTGGAATCTCCTCAATATCTATTTTCAATATATAGAAGCAAAAGAGGTAAGGCAGAATAACACTTCCATCTGAGAGTCAGAACTGCAGCTGAAATATAATTTAAGAAACATGTCAGTCAACCTGAAATCCCTTCCCGGCACTCTTAATAAGAGCAAAATGAACAGGATATTAAGAGCCAGGAGATAACTCTTCTGCAATACTGAGCAAACAATTCAGCAAAGTGAGTAAGCACATACTGACATCTTAGCACGCATTTAAGTATCAGCATCTTCAGTGAGAACCTGATATGTGCCTGTGCACACCTCCTGAGGGAGATCCATGAATGTGGGTTTGTCTTACACAATCTGTGGACATGAATCTGTCCAGTAGCTGTGGAGCTTCTCATGGGCTCAGGGAATAGGCATTCATGTGCTAACCCTGCTAAGACAGTTCTGGAAAGCACCTCCAGGCACCTGAGGGCCGTATTGTACAACCTGCTTATCCTCTTTCTGCTTCAGCTCTGTACTGCTGTGATGGGAACATGGGTGCTTCCCTACCAGAAACTGAAAAAGTGTTCAAATGTGTTATAGTGCAATCATGGCAATTCAGGTAGTCACTGACCTGTCTTTCAAAATAAACTGCTCTGAATTTCAAGGTCAAGGATTACAAAGCTGGACAACACTGAAAGGAATGGTCCAGGACAAGGACAACTATCAAACTCCAGGAAATCAAGCTGACAAGCAAAGCTCCCTGCAGGCACAGTGAGGGCTCCTCCATGAACTTCTCTGCAACATATGGTGTGGTAAGATGTGCACCCTCTTCCTGCCCCACCGAACTAACTCCCTGGCACCACCTGCTAGGAATGAGAAGATTGTAAAACTATTGCATGGGGAAGAGAGAAAATGTGCATGGGTGTGATGGTTCTGAGGCAGTGCATTTCTCTCACTCACTTCTCTGCCCACAGGAAAAAGAAGTCTGTATGTAACACAAAATTAAAATTAAAAACTGTAAATCACAAGTGTAAGCAATACTGTAACTTGCCCTGTCCTTTTGAAAGGAGTCAGTTAATAACATGACCTGGTTATTTTAGCCCTTGGAGATATTTGCCTGTACTTTGAATTCCTCTGTTGTCTATTCCACCATCTAGATTTTATATTCTGAGGACCTATTTTCTCCTCTGTCACCTGAATATAATGCATCATTTCAGGCTATTACACTCTTTCCTGAGTTCAAGAGCCACGTGATTCTAGAAGTCATAATATTATGAGCATGCTTAGATCCATGACTTCATGCCATATGACTAAAACATTTCCTAAAGAGTCTCACTTCTTATTCACACTTCTTTGCTTGTTAAAAATGGATCTGCACCTATAAATCTAGAAATATAACCCTGTGCATCCAAAGCAAAAAGTCATGCATTCATATACAGGCTGCAGGAAAAAGAGAAATGAGAAAAGGTATCTGAAGTGAGGTGATATTCTGTACATTTACCAGTGTAATTCATGCATGCGTGATGGTGGTATCAAAGTGGTACTAATCTGACACGTGTTGAACCAGGCCAAGATAAATAAGTTCACTCGTGCTCCTTCTCATCTATCTGAAAAGGATCACTATCCCACACATCCACTTTTCATATGAGAAGTAGTTCATACACCACCACCACAAAGAAGATAAAACATTGACTGTGACTAATGTAATGAGCCTGAAGCACTAAAGAAAGATGAGGGGGAAAAAAAATTTTGAAATTTATGACTTTTATTCACTTGCTTCCTCCTAACAGGATCTGAAAATCTTGAAAGAACTTAAGTGCATCAAAGAATATCCTTTGCAAATCATGCTTACAGGCAGGAATACAAATTGGATACTAGTCCCTAGGCCACTGGCCTACCTTTATAGAAGGCTGGCTTGCATTTAATTTCCCCTGACTAACAATTCACCTTTATTAATTAGAATTTAACATTTGAAAACAAGAGGACTTAAGGTTTGAAAGTTGAAGTAAAAAAAAAAAGGAATTTTTTTCTTATGACAATAATACAAATCAAAAAAAGCTTTTAATCTGACAAACTCTTGATGCTAATTATATCACTAGTGACATCGTGACACAGCAATTAAATTATAACCCTTTCACTAATAGAACATATTTTTGCCTATTTAAAACCAAAAGGAAGAAGCAAGAAACTTTAGTTCAAAAAAGACTCAAGTAACCAGACATGTAGGCAGGCCATAGTTAGAGGAAAAGCAGAAGGCAGACTGAGAGTTTGTATGTGTTTGACTATAACTGAGTTTGAGTTAGTGTATTATATGAAGCAATACATGATCTGTCATTCACTTCTAGCTGATATATGTTTAGGCAGCATTGGGTCATCTATAACTTATTTCATAAAGTATTTTCATTTTATTTAGGCTACTCTGTTATGTAGGAACTCAGAAAACATCCTGTGTTCCCTAGTTTGGGGACTGTATAACTCAAATTTTAGCTATTTTTGAGGATTAGTAACATTCAAGTATGAAGTTAATGATTTAAAGTAATTACTGACACTACTTTTTTTTATATCTATAACTGCTCATTTCCTACTCTATTTAGACATAGAGGAACAGTTTTAATATGATCCAGTATTTAAGGAGAGCAAGGAAAAGGAATGGGACAAAATATGTGACCCCCCTGGAAAATCATTATGATTGACCCAGTGATCCAAGAACCAAACTTTTTACCCAAAGACAATAAGTTTTAAAACATGGCATCACTTCAGAATTATTTCAGTAAAATAACAAACATCAGTTATACTCAATTGTCAAGTCAGGATGTATATGGGGGAGAATATAGTCCAATCCAACATTACTGTTAAAAAAAATTGGGATGGGGTTGAATTACAGAGCCAGGAAAAAACTTCTCTGGCTAACTGCGCCACCTTATGATTTAAATTTAAATGGAAAATTAAATGATATTCCAGTCCATAGAAGAAAACACTTACTTAAAGATATTCCTCTGGACCTAAATATCAGACCAGGAGCTTACTTTATTCATTTTTACAGAAAAGTGCAGGGTTGTATACTTCAGTATTGCTCTGCTGGTTAGAAATCATGTTAGCAATATAAATGGAAAAAAATACATTCAGTCTTGCTGGATTGGGTTTTTGTAATAACAATATACACATCCAAATCAATAAAGCCAGGCAAATAGCAGAGTAGTGGTTTAGCAATCTTAGCACTGTTAGCTAAGTATACAATCAACTCTAAAACAAATGCTTCATAATCCGTTATTCTCCCGTGTAAATCTCTACTCGTATAACCCTGGGAAATAAGAAAGCTTTACTTCTGATTTTTTTTTTTTCCCTAACGTTTAAAACATGCCAGCTGTGAGCCCTAATTTACAGCCAACGGATCGCAATTTGCGCTGAAATCTCTAGTCAGACACGAAATTAAACAGCACAGATATTCACAGGAGTTACAGCATGCATTTAAATACATTAACCACATCCTACCTTGCATCCAAACATCAACGACAAAGTGTTGTTGGTGCATGCAACTTTGCAGTGGCAAATCATTGGTGTAAAGCAGTCAGGATTTTTAACAATAGGGCACATTCCTTTAGTGCTGCAGTAGTGGCAGCCTACTGAAGGCTGAAAACAAGTAGCTAACACAGCACATGGAGTGGCAACATATGCTGCTCAACAGCTAGCTTTCCTCTTGCTGGTCAGAAGCAGCCTGCTTGAATCTCTACCTGGGTCCCATTCAGCCATCCCCTTCTTTGTTGGTGAATCAACGATGAAACAATGATCACGGATCTCAGGATTTCCCTTCCTCTGGGAAATTAGTTCTTACATCGGGGGAAAAAAATTAGAAAAAAAAGGGACAAAAAAGGGGGAAAAAAGAGAGAAATGGAAATGAGGGGGACTAGCAGGTGTGGCAGTATTAGCATGTAAAAGGATGTAAACGCCTACTCATAACAATCACATAAGATTGTCATGCTAGCTGAAGTGGGCTGAAATTATTCCATCGGAAGAAAAATACTGCAGCTCCTGATTTGGTAAAAAGCCAGTGAGTTGCTGCAATACATAGTCATAGTGTGGAGAGAAGAGAAAAAAAAATGACTTATCTAAGAAGCCAGGATCCTCAGCCTTTATCAATATGCATTCCAGCAAGGATTCCCTTCCCAGCGCCTCCCCATGAAAAAGAATCAAATCAGTCGCAACTCCGGAGAAGCGATGACCTTTGCTTTCCCCAAATAGATGAATCTCAGCAGGAAACAAACTGTACTCAGAGCTGAAAATCACAGATGCTGGGAGTTTGTAATAAGAGAAATACAAGCAACATTTATCCAATCCTGGCTTGCCACATGGGAGCTTTCTCCAGGCACAAATTTACAAATAGACAGGTTGAAGGATTGCAGGAGACACTGAATAAAGATATGAAGTTACACGGAAAATGCACCAGCATGAAGCTGAAAACTCAACCCTCTTTAAACTCTGCTTTGGAGGCAATGTAACTACTGACTGCAGCTAGTACTGCTATCCTGCAACCTGCAAACATCTTGCTGTAAACCAAAAAAGCAATAATTAAAGAAGTTCGGGAGCATAACGCTGGTTTGGATTCTGTTTCAGCTGTCGCTGCTCCTTCAGTTAAAGCAACACCGGCTGAAAATGCATAATAAAGCACTTGGATGAGCAAATCACTAGCTGGGCTTTTTAAGAGGATTATTTATATCAAAAGTTGGATTACTGTATCCTCCAGGTTTAGGTTTGGTCGTGGCAGACACACAAATACAAAATGAAAAGGCTGTGATATGGAAAGTAAAGTGATGTCCTTAATGATATCACAGCTGATAGCAAAGTAAACCAAGCAGTTGTTTCACAGTGCCCCGACCCTGCTTTTCTGTGACTCACTAAGCTCTGCCCATCAAATTAGAGACTCTTTCTGAAGAAATGAGAGCAGCTTGTCTCCCTGGCAATTGTAAGTTCTTAACTGAAACAGTTTTCTGCAATAAACCCGAAGTAGAAATTTGTTATACAACAGAACAGAGAAAATGGCAAATGGAGATCTCGGTGTGGAGCCAGATCAAGCAGTACAGAGGATGGATAGCACAGAATTTTTTTTTTTTTTTTAAAGCTGCCTGAGATTACAGACCCTAACTTAGGCAACCTCTTCTATTAAGATTTTATGCTTATATAAGTATAGATACATGTGCCTGTGTGTTGCATGTCTGCATATATCTATATTTTAAGTAGAATTTCTTCAGTATAACTTACCCTTGCTTTGCAAAGTTCAAAACCATAAAAGACCCAGTTTCTTAAACAGCTTTGTTCTTACTCCTGCACCATACAATAACTTCGTTTTTATCCAAGTTTTGTGTGCAGTTAAATTTCAGCTTGGAATAATGGTTTCAGATTATTGTTTCTCACTCTCTGTTTTTGAACTTAGCACTTGCCAGAGCCCAAGCTCATTAAAATTACAGTAGCTTCTAGATGGAAGTGGCAGATAGAGCTGCTCCACAGCGAGAGTTAGAGCCCAGGTCCATTTCTGAAGATTTCTTTTTTGCAAACAACAAGCCCTTACAAACCAGTGTCCTCGATTCACTCAGCTGATACCTTTCCCCCAGTCAGCCTGGACACGAGCCCATGTGCCATGGGAGTTCACTCTTGGATGCCCATCAGGCAGCTGTTCAACAACCTCAGTTTGTGTGACCCATGGGCCCAAAGTGACATCGCAGCAGCACTTCCCTGGAACAGCGACTGAGCCTGTTTAGAAACCTACTGTGGTGACAAACAGCAACTGTAACATTGCTGAATGTTTGATCTGTTTATTCCTAGTTTGCCTGTCTTGTTATTAAGCTATATATTATACAGATTTTTCTTTCAAGTACTGTCTCTCGCATAACCAGCACTGGTGTAAATATAGAAAAGCGTAGTTTCCATGACAATTCATTCCATAGTTACAGCCAGCAGCCACTATCATTAAAACATGAATCACAGTGCAACCTTAAGGTGTGAGCACACTACATCACTGGCCTTGGAAGCATTAATTTGGGATGGGGGTGGCATGGTAATATTTTTAGGAGACACTACTATAAAATGCCAGAAAACTATGCTATTAAACTATTTTGGCCGTTCTAATAGCCACCCATCTTAGAAATTTCAGTGATCAGTAATTCCCAATCTGTACTAATCATTAGCATTTCTAAGAGAAGAAGTCATCACATCTGTACTTTTCAATGTTTTAAACACGATGTCCTGATTGAAAACTGGACTTAATCACACAAATGTGACTTCTGATTAATATGCATATGGCCTAATTAAAATCACCTGCATTTATTTCCAAATTCAGATTTCAAAGATGGGAAAGATAATCAAACAGCCTCTTGGACCACTTCAATCTTACTGCATTCCACTGGCTCATGCTTTCAAAAGGCAAGGCATATCTGTTCATTAAAATTCCCATTTCTTCCCCAGTCCCTGTCACTATTGCATATTTTCAACCAGAACAGGTTTCACCTGTGATTTCATTCCGGTGTCAAGATGCACCAAACAACAAGCAGCCAAGTATTTTGCAAGGCACAAAATTCATCCCTTCACTCTTCAGCTAATCGTTTCTTTCAAGTGAAAAACAGTTACCTGACACACAGTCATTTGGGAAAAATCTCAGAAAAGGAAGATTTATTCCAGTGACAGATTTGAATAATAACTCATATCGCAATTGGCCAAGACATTTATTTCAATTAAGTGACAAACACATATAGAAAAATGCCATAAGAAAACATTTGCTTAGAGATCCTTCTCTTTTTTTTTTTTTTTTTTTTTTTTTCCACAACAGCACTCATCACACACACAAGTATATTGCCACTTGCCAGGAAAGGCAGAAAGGCATTTAAATCATAGTCATACTGCAGGGGCAAGGATTCTTGGAAAATCTATGTCCACATTGTTGTTCTAAGAGGATACACAGAAGAACATACTGGGTGGGTGTTACTGTATGAAGAGGAGTCCACAGATCAGTTTTTTGAGTCCCCCAGCCTTCTCTGGACTTGAGTGCATTGATCCAGCTACTTGCTCTCAGTCACTGTCTGATAAGATTTCTCCTGCTCTACCAGCCTCTCTGGAAGCTGCCAGCCCTTCAGCTCCAAGTTTCCCAAAGATGTCTGTCTGCCTTCCACAGTGCACCATTTTGTGGAAATGGATGAATTAATTTGGAGCAACTGAGAGGCATTTTGGGAAGTATTATGATCATGCTTGCATGGTACCTCCTCATTTAACGTGTATATATCTCCTCCTGTACAGGAGCTATTTCAAGTAGCAATGCTTAGCTTTGCACCTGACATATCAGGTGAGAAACAAAAAGACCAATGTTCGTAAAAATAAAGGACCTGGGGAGTCATAAAGAATTTTTAGGTATTCACGTTTGACTATCTTAGGATTTCCTAATTCTCTGCTGTTTCTGTTGAGAAGATTGCTCCAAAGTTTTGGTACTATACTACAGACTTATGCATTTTCCCTTCCCTGTTTTCACTACTCAACTTTTTATTCCATTGCTATACCATTAAAAATTCCACTAACTTTTACGACATCTATTAGATACCAGAAGATCATGATGATCTATAAACCCTTGGCCAAGGTATACGATCATTAACTTGCTTCTAGTCTTATGTTAGAATTCAAAACCATCTTTTTGTTGCTGTTCTCTGAAGTCCCTGAATACTAATCAAGCCTCTTAAAAACTGAACCTGTCTCTGACAGGGATTAAAGACAAGTTGTCGTCTCAAATAATCAGATAAAAGAAAAAGCAAGAAGGCTTATTGCACCACAGGCAGCACATGCAAAGGGAACCAGAGAACATAAACCTAAAACAAACTTGAAAGATCCCCCATCAAAACAGAAATGATTGCACACAATTGTCTCACACGGCCTTTAAGAACAAAACAGTCTCGCACCTCTAATCTAAACCAAAGCTTTGACAGCTGTTCTGTCTTTGGAGAGGCTCTACTTAAGGCATTTCAAGGACCTCAGCTATGTCTACACTTTCTGTGAGCTGGTCATTTTGAGGTATACAGTGAGAATGTCAAGCCTTTATTTTGCCGATTTTTGTCTGTTGGTGAGTATCAGAAGCCTGGGCTCAGTTTGCTTGAAAATCCATCTCCCTCTGGAACAGTAATCATAGAATGGTTTGGGTTGGAAGCAACTGTTAAAGGCCATGTAGTACAACTCTCCTGCAATAAGCAGGGACAATTTCAACTAGATCAGGTTGCTCAAAGCCCTGTCCAAACTGCCACTGGATGTTTCCAAGGATGGAGCATCAACCACCTCTCTGGGCAACCTGTGCCCATGTTTCACTACCCTCACTGGGTATATATATATATATATATATATATGTTTGTGTGTGTGTATGTGTGTGTGTGTGCGTGTATATATTTATAATCTAAATATAGTCTGTCTTAGATTCTTACCCCTTGTCCTATCACAACAGGTCCTGGTAAGAACTCTGTCCCCATCTTTCTCATAGGCCACTTTAAAGTACGGAAAAGCAGCAATAAGGTCTCCAGAGAGCCTTCTCTTCTCCAGGCTGAACAATCCAAACTCTCAGCCCTTCCTTGTAGGAGAGACATCCCAGCCCTCTGATCACTTCTGTAGCCCTGCCCTGCACTCGGTCCAATGGGTCCAAGCCTTTCCTTCCCTGGGAACCCCAGACCTGGATGCAGCACTCCAGGTGGGGTCTCACCTGGAGTGAGAGTGGAGTAGCTGGGGAGAATCACCTTCTTCAACCTGCTGGACATACTTCCCTTGAAGCAGCCTGGGATATGGTCCCACCTTCCAGACTGTGAGCACATACCATGGAAGTCTGCCCAGTAAAGACCCCACAAGCACCAGATACCAGCTCAAAAGCTGCTAATCCTTCTACACCTCAGGCAAAACTGTGTTTGAACTGGTTCCAAGGGGTAATATGAGACTGACTTTTCATGCACACTTTTAGAAACTGAGATAAGGCAACTTTTTTTGTGTGTCCAAAGGCTCAAGGAGCAGATAAGGTCTGGGATGGTCCTACCATGAGGCGGAGATTAATAGGGCCACTGGGGTGGAGATGGAAGAGAGAGCTCCAGGGACAGGTGTGTAGAGACAGATTTGCCACTTCTGTGAGATGTCATTGGGACTGCTGGGACCCACCTATTCCACTGTTGTGAGCAGCAGCTGCTCCATCTCACATGGTGGCTTGTGACAGCTGATTTCATTTTCATAAATCACTGTATGGGGACAGGGATGAGTTGCCAGTTGGCTCCTGCCAACAGCAGACCCTGCTGGTGGAGAGCTGGTTCACTTCACCTAGAGATGACAGGGACATGGAGATAGAAGGTTCTCCTCAAGCACCTTGCAATCTGAGCCTGGATGCATGCTCTGGAAAAAACCTATGCATCAAGAATTCAGATGTGGTAGGCAGCTTGGAAAACATGTGACTCAATCTCCCTACCTGGAAATGGAGGTAATGCCTTCCAATTAAATGCCCATATGTCTAAGTATGCTGTCCTTTAACAGTGATTTTTAAGTTAATGCAAATACTCTTACAAAAAGTATTCGTGTTCATAAGTGTTTACACATTCTGAAGTGCCACATTCCCAGCACAGTTCTACATTTGTAACTAGTGAAAAACTGCCTGAATTATTTATGAAAATAATTTTGATCGTTAAATCATTTACAAAGTCACCAACTGCATATAATTTTTTTAAGTAACATCTCCAGCCAGGTATAAATTTATAACAAAAATATGAGAGAGGGGAGGAAAAAATACTCTAATTAAATATCAGCTTGAAAGAAAAAAGCAAGCATATTGCTGACAGTCCTCAACAGATACAAAACAGCTCCACTTATCTGAAGATTCCTATTTATATATTGTATTAGCATTTTTAAGGTTTTTTGTGACAAATTAAAGAAAAATAAAGGCCTGATCCTGCTGGCACAGAGTGGAAACATGCACACAGAATATTTAGAAAATATATGCCTTACTTTAAATGTCACTATGTAGACCTACTGATTTCTTCAAGTGTTTATAGTGTAACACACATGCATCTGAATGAGCTTGAAATGATCAGTTTAGCTGCCACAGCTAGAGTTCACCAAGGACTAAAGCTGCAGTATTTGCTCAGGCTGCTGGGACAAAAGAGGGGATACTCTAAATGGAATTCTGTGTCGATACCCTGCTGCTAGCACTAAACTGGCCAGCTCTGTTTGCCAGTGTGTACTTAAGTTTATTGCACCACACACATCTTTGCTGTATGCACTGAGTGGAGGCATCAGCCTGGCCACAGTCCTCTCCATGTGGTCACCAGCTTTGCATGCACGTCCTTGTGTGCAAGTGAGACTTCCTCAATGAGAAGAAGTAGGAATTGGTAGGAATTTTCCTCTTGTTTTCCTGTCTCCCCTTAAATCCATTCTACTTCCTCAGCATCCATTGATGAGAAGTTTTTCTGGCCTTCCAATTCTATCTTTTTTTATTATAATTATTCTGAATCTTGGCCCTGATATCTTTATCAGCTTTCTCAAAATGTTGCCATGGAAGGAACAAGGAACAGTTAACGTCTATTCATCCTCTCCATGTCACTCGTGAATTTATATACCAGTTGTGCATTCTCTCTAACTGGTCTCTTTTCCATTAAGAAAAGTTGTAGCCTAAAAGATCCCATTCATTCTTATAAAAACAGCTTTTATATATTTGAAGATGATCATTGATTATCCCAACTTGTACTTAATTCTTTCAGACTTCACCATAGCTTGTACACTATAAACCCCTTCTTGTCCTTAGTGTTTTCCTCTAAAATCTTTCCATTCCTCTCAAAGTGTGCATCCAAACAGTGACACTGCCCTGCAGAATAATTCCTCCCATTTCTCACTTACAGTAATTCTCTAAATATAGTCCGAGTTTTTTACATTAGCTTGCAACAGCCTTTCATTTTTCACTAAGACTCACTCAGGGATTCATTTTTACACATTTCCACCCTTCCCTACTTCCTGGCTAATCAATACACATTTGTTATTCGTGCAATTGGATATCCCTTACTACATGCAGCACATTATATTTGTACTTCATGTTAGTGCTTTTATTCATATTGAGCTTTACACATGCCATTCCTCTGACAATTTCTGGTGTGCTCAGGGTATGGATTTCAATAAAAATTACTTGGAAGCCATTCTTCCTGGGATTTAGTCTAGCTGGAGCAGAGAGTGTTACATCACCAAAAAGAGTTTCAAAGGGGAAATCCAGTTTCAAGAAATATGTCTTTGGTTTCTGAGGAGACACATACACTGCTTAGACTTCAGTGCCTTTGGATCACACAAAATTAAAATGTTGGTGATCATTAATGGCCCATATAGATGGGAAGTCAACAGGGACTATACCCAGCTGAAGGCAAGCAAGGAATCTAACTTTTAAGAGCCACGTGTGAAGTCCCTTCATGATTTAAATAAAAGTGACAAGATAAACAAACAAAAAACCCACCTAAACAAAAAAAAAAAAAAA
>VXAC01003059.1:630385-650008 GCA_013399225.1 Rhipidura dahli | reverse complement strand
AAAAAAAAAAAAAAACAAAAACAAAACCAAATGAGCAACCCCCCCCCCCCCCCCCCCAAGTAAAAAAACATTACTATTACCTTGACCATTTCCTGGAAGTATTTTGTAAGGGCCTGGATTAATTTTCAAATGTGATTCCCATAACTGGCTTTTTCTGCAAAACCAGTGCCTCTACAACCATCTCTTGTACTGAGACATTCACACTGCTGCTGGCCGCCTCAGAGAGGAACCACCAGAACCCAGCCTTTATTTCTTGTGTCATATGGTACTACTATTTAGAGATAAATAATAAGCATAAAGGAAAAGTGCTTGATGAAAGCTGAAGTAAAAATAAAACTGATGATACATCAGAATTCGTGATAAGGTCAGGCTTTTTGGCACTTTGGAGAAATGAATTTTCCACATTACTAGCATTTTGAAAGAAATTCTGTTATCCTGATTGTAAAATGTCATTCAACTCAGCTACAATTGCAGGCATGAATAAATAAATAGATAAATAATAAGTGGACCAGACCTAAATCTAAGTCCTGTCCTATAAAGTCTTACATTACTTGCTCCTTATTATTGTGTTCAAGAGTTGCTCTGGCTATGGGTGCAGGCATCCTGACTGGGAGAAGCAGACACACATTTCATGTCACAGTTGAACCCAGGCTGTCACCACATGTGCTAGAAGCAGGAGAACACCTTTGGATTCCTCTGTGAGGTTTTTATTTTGTCCAGAAATTCTCTCTAACACATAAAGCAGGAAGTTCTCATTACCAGATGTTTGAATTTTTAATTTTTTTTTTAACATTTTTTTCCTATGTATAAATTTATCCGTCTTCCCAGTTGCCATTAAAAGGGAGCATTTTCTCAGCAGTCAGGAAGATTGTCAGTGATTTTCTTCAGATTCTTGTAACAGGAAATTCTGTGCTCATTTCTGGCAAGTGCCACTATCCTCACAGCTTTACCATTTAATGGTTTTTCAGCTATGAAATTCTCATTCCATGAAAAAAATCCCAAACCTACCCAAACCCAAGTAAAGCTCACAAATAAGAGATGCAATTGCAGTTGCAGCTAAATCCTACTTCAACTTTTCCACCAAAATTGCAGCAAAACCACCTGTATGACAACACCTACTTTGGCCCTCTGTTTGCTGGCATTTCTAGCCTCACCATGCTAAGGACAGACTATGGATCTTGTCTCTGGACACAGTGGACACACAGATTCCCCTCAGGTGTAATCTGGGGAACAGAGATTGAAGATCTCTCCATCAAATACAGCCATCCCACATCTGGGAAACAACCACTGTCAACAAGGAAAAAAAACATCAATACCCATGGCTCTTTTTGGAGTGAGAGATGCCCTTAACTCCAACCTACACAAAGATGCCACCTGGCTGAAGGAAAATATTTCTGAAAGATTTTTTTGTCTCTCAGCAGTTCCTGTGTGTTTTTCTCTGTAACCTGACCAGTTTTCACAGCAGGAAAAGAAAAAGTTGCCCAGTGAAAGCTGGAAGGGTGTTACTTTTGTGTGCGGCACAGACAACAGTTTCTCTGCCTCCATGAGCTGATGCCCATTGCCATGGCTTTAAATATGAGTTGCAAATCCTTCTGGCTCACAAAAAGACAGATGGAGAAGAAGCAAGTTTAACTCTGGGTTGCCTGGGAATCCTATCAATTCTCTCATTCATGGGAGGTTCTGGACCAGGCACTCTTAGTCACAGAGTTCCCTTGGCGCTCACAGTTCTGGCTTGACCCTCTTTTGCTGGGGCATGTCCAGGGAGAAGCACAGGGCTAGTGACAACAATCCTTCCTGGTCAGCACTGACCACTGGCCCTTTACAGCACCTTTCTCTTTTTAGAATGCCTTTAAAAGCTAGGGCAGGGACTTTTCACCCTGACAGCACTGCCCAAGCACTCTCTGTCCCTGAGGGTGAGGGGTACAACAGTCTGTCGCCATTGGCCAAAGGGAACAGTTCTGTAAATGGAAGACATCAAGGAAAAGCACACTTCCAACTCTGTTGGTTGGGAATGCCTCCTACCTCCAGTGCTCCACCACCCTGGGGAAGGTGAAAGGAAAGACCTTCCTAAAATGATGTTATACAGAGGAAATTTGTCCTCCAAAGGTCCATGGGAACAATAAGGTGAAATAAAGACAAACTTTAAGAGAGTTATTGGAGGGTGCAGTTTGCAGTTCTCCACAGATGACAATTTTAATGTCTCAAAGATGAGGAGCTTAGTGGAAAATCAATGCGTTCCTGAGGGAAAGGAGCCAACAGAGCTTAAACTGCTCCCAGTGACTGCAGGCCTACGAGAGCCTGCAGAACCCTCCTGAGCCAGCCCCTGGCTCTGTGTGGTGACTGAAGACCATCTCCTCACCCAGCAGGGGCTGAAGGGGCTGCTGCCAGCCACAGCACGGCCCCAGGACCGTGGTGCTACATCATTCAGAGTTGCCTCCACAGAGGCGATGCTAACACAAAGGAACAGGCACAAGCTCAGTGTTGGTTGTGGAGCAGGATGTCCCTCTCCTCCTCATAACTAAATTCATGCCAGTCAGCCAGGAAAGGAGGGAAAGAGAGCCCAGGGCCAGGGCTGTTTGACTCTTGCCTGGCTGAGAGCTATTGTGAGTCAGCCAGAGAGACGGACAGAGAAGACCATAATTCTGAGGATGGCAGCATCCTTGGTGCTGCCCCGTCCAGGTGTGGGAATGAGCAGCTTTGGGGCAGTAGTGGCTTACCTGGGGAGAGCTGCCCTCCTGCTTCTGCTCAGTCTGCAGTGCAGCTGACTTGTCTGGAGCAAGCTTCCAGGAAAAGCAAAAAAAGCAGGCTGGGCAAAGTCTGCTCACAGGCTGTGCTGCAGCAGGAGCATCCATCTTAGATCCAGTGGAGGAGGAGAGCTTGGACAAGCTCCCTTTTTAAAGCAACAGTGCTCCCACTGAGCATGGCAGGGAAGGGAAGTGCTATGCCCCAGCAATGGCTGTGCTGGACCTCTGCAGAGCACTTTATAGACATTAGCTAATTGATCTTTGCAAACGCCCTTTCAGCAATTAAACATTACCTGTCAAGATTTACAGGTGCAGAAAATAAGCTGAACTAATGTCACCTAATGCAGAAGTAGCCCATGATTTTAGGGTGCCTGGACCCTAAAAGTCTTTTGGCCTGATTTTGGTGGTGTATCTACATGTTTGTCTGACTCTGATAGTGCAGAACATCTGTAATCTGCTTGTAAATAAGAGTGAACATCTGTTTTTAAAAGCCAACCTCAGGGGTATTTTGAGTTGGAAATGCTAAAAAGTAGGCACACCAAATCACTAACCCTTAGGATAAATGATGGCTTTTATGACTAAAGATAACTAAGAAGAAAAGTCTAGAGTCAGATTTAATCAGATTTTGTCTCCGCTTCTTTTTATGCATCTAGACAGGCTGTGGCTTCCCCATGGATTCCTATGGACCTGTCGGCAGAGAGTCAGCATTTGAAAAGGAAAATAAAACTTTTCTTTTCCAGGACCACTTAGTCTGCATGACCTGAAGGACAAGACTGGACACCCTGTGGAACAGGATCACCACCCTACAAAAACCGCCATTAGGAAAACAGAACAGTTGTCCTGAGTTTCTCCTTCCATGGCCACTGGCCACCCTAACTCTGCAGAACAGAGAAATGAGGAACAGAGGTAAGAAGCAAGGACACCTGTGGGACATGCTACATGGCTGGGAGCTGATGTTAACCAAGTGGTACAAGACGTTTGTTGGTTTGCTTTTGATTTCTTCAGGGTATATTTTTGTTCTTTGGCAGACCCTTAATAAATATCACACATTTTTACCTCTAAGTGGGCTTGACCAAAGAACTACAAAAGAGACCTCAGAGGCTGCCCCTCTGCCAGGTTGTTGATGCTGTGTCTGTACTCTACCAAGGCCCAGATTTTTAGTTAGATAGATGCATTCTGGTACCTCGTGGGATTTTCCCTTGTAGGCTGAACAAGTTTGAAATTAAAATTAAAAAACAGGGCAAGTAAGAACACCCACTAGGGCCTAGTTGTGATTGTAGTACATAAATAGCTTTAAAAATCTCAGGCTTCTCTCATGTAGGGCTCCAAACTGGAGAATTCTCTTCCTTTACAGCTATAAGACAACAGCTGAAACTCCTGTTGTCCTTCAAACTGTGCTTTGAGGTACATCCATGTATTCAGGCAGCCTGTTTTTTTCCTCCAAACCTTCCAGATGTGTGAGAGCTGCAAGCTGAGTATTTCCCAAAGGGACAGGCCTGAAGGAATTCAAAGTCCTTCGTTAGGCACTCTGTCAATGCTGTAAGCATCACTATTTAATTGATGTACTGTTTTTATTATTTGTGCCCTAAGGGAGTGTGCTGACCAAAGTCTCTTGTAAATTGAATAAATAAACAAATACATAAGCAAGCATTGTTGCCTTGACCAGCTCATGGTGTGACAGGAAAGTCTGTGTGGTTTAATGTGGTTTTACACAACAATCCATCTGTCTGGAACAGCTTGTTTGATCCTCATTAACCCTGGCAGGCTCCTCCAGCTCCTTCCTCCACCTCAGCAAAGACAGAGGATGCCACTCTTACTTTTCAGATATCTAAGGTCACTTTGTTGATTAAATATGTCATTTTAAAAGCTTCCTATAGTGTCCAAACTGCCTATTTCCTTCCTTCATCTGGAAAATGGGCGAAGAATTTTGTCATTTGCTATTAAAAGGAATAAAGTAGAATCTTTCCCCATTCTTTCTCTTTCCCCTTTGCTCCATTTCACAGCTCTGGAAAGTCATGGTCTCCCCTTTTTTTTTCTTATTTGTGTATTGTTAGAACCAAAGTAGTTCTCAAATATATCTTTTACAAAACCTTGGAAAATATAGCTGTACCAGTCAGGATAACAGTGCAGATAAAAAAAAAATAAAAAAAAAAAAAAAGGGTACCAGCTGGGGAGATAAACTGGCTTAAGCCAAGGTATAGAGAGCAATACAGACATGGGAGCCACCACCCACTAAGGGCTGGTCATCCAAAGTTTTGCACTGCTGCTTGAGCAGGTTTTGCAGCCTGTGCTCATCACTGGGCTGCCTTGGAAAAAGCACTTTCAGTGCCCCAGCTGGCCTGTACACACCTACAAGAACTGCAGCCACATGGTGACTGCATTCAGACCTTCAAGCTCATGAATGTTATGTATGTGAGAGATCTTAACAGCTGTGAGTCATCATCTTGCCTACATTCATGTGCTCCTTTCCACTCTTTTCATTCACTAAAAGAAAAAATACAGGTTTCAAAACATATCATGATGCAATCACACCCTGTTATAGTGTTCAGCTTCTCGTTTTGAAATATGATTCCCCTGAGGCATGACTACAGAGTGTGGAAAAGTGAGTTAAAATGGAAAAGAGGTTGTGCCAGCCATGCCTCTGTGACTGCCCAAATCACTTCCTCCGACTTTAGGCTTCCCTCACAGAGCTGCTTGAAATTTTCAGGATGGTTATCCCAGACAGTCTTCACACTGAAGTGCAGTAAGAGTTGTTCAGATGATCTTTAGTGCAGAGCTTAAAGAGACCGAAGAAATGAAGGTGGACTGAACTGGAGACTGAACAGAGTCCACTTGTGTGTCCCAGAGCTCTGTGCTCTTTCCGCCTTAACCATGTTGCAAAATTATTTTGGGACAGTCTAGGTGCCACAGTCAGGCTTTTATGTGAGCCAAACAAAAAGAAAGAAATGTACCCTACTTCTCCCAAATGAGAGTGAGGCCTCTGTTGTGTAGGGCTAGATATTGGCCAAATCAAACTGAAATAAAGTCAAAATCAGGAAAAATATCAGAGAAGGGATATTTCTCAGGGAACAATGGCAGAATCCTTGAATTTGGATATACTCCTAAAATTGTTTCAGAGTAGGAAAATCAGGCAGGATGCCTGCTTCTCTCCCATGAGAAACTGGAAATGTTTGACCTTAACATATGATTAGCTGTTAAATGACTTTCAAGGAGACTTTCCTAGGATAATCTACTTAGCCTTTAGCACCCATTTATCGCTTCATAGTGGAGATTAGGGTTGATTCTCAAGAACAGCATTACATAGAGTGTCAGCTACATTTTTTTCAGTTAAGTAAATTATTCCTTTATGGGAATAATGAGAAAAATTTATTTCTTTTCCTCTATTTAATGTATTGTTATGGAATAGGTGACCATGAAAGTAATTAAAGAAATGATTGTGAATGAAACATTCTACAATTGAGAAAAAAAATTACCATAAGAACTGATGGACTTGTGGTCACCCAGAAGGTTCTTAAGATATTTCTGAATTACAGATATGATGGTCACCACTTTTTGCTACCAGATATTGGCCTAGACACTGGCTCTGGGTAGAAATTAAAGAGTCCAGATAAATTCTTAAGTAATTAAATCAAGGTGAGACTCAGTGTCTGGACAATGAAAAAAGATTGCGGTTAAGTTTATGATTTCTAGGCACGCTCTACAAAAAATGTATGTCTGACTGCATCCAACTCAGGCCAAGAAATTCATCATACCTCATACTGAAGAGTGTTCAGGGATCTTCCCCTGCAACTCACACAGGCCACATCCACAGTTCACAGCACCTGATCTTGGGTTTCCATGACACTAGAAATCCATGTTTCATCCGTGTGTGTCTGAGCATACTAAACATCCTGGGATTGTGCTGCATGACTGTAGTTTCCAGAATGTGCACTTCCTTCTCTAGCATTTCTTGTGCCATGGATATGCCCCAGAATGTTTCTTTCAAAAGCCAGTCCCAGAGTGAATTTACATCATGCAACATGTACAGCAAGAGGATGAGGCTCTTTGAATGAACTGGGGAGCTAAAGAGACAGAGATGGAAGCATGGAGAGACTGAAACTGGATTTTCACCAAAATGGGTCCTCATACGTAAGAAGGAATAGCAATCAAGTCCCAGGAGGCAGCTGAGAGGTGGCATCCAGAATCTGCAGGTTTAGAGAATGGTGTTTATCACTAATCCTTTCCTCAGAAGGACACAGCATGAAGGGTAATGGTTTTAAACTGAGGGAGACACAGTTTAGATTAGATGTGAAAAGATTTTTATAGAGAACAGGTACTCTACTCAACTGGCACAGGTTGTTCAGAGAGACAGTAGATGTCCCATCCCTGGAAACATTCAAGGTCAAGTTGGACAGGGCTCTGAACAGCCCGGTCGAGTTGGAGGTGTCCCTGAACATTGCAGGGAGACTGGACTAGATGGCATTTAAAGGTTCCTTCCATCCCATCCTATTCTATGTTTCTGTGATTCTCTGATTCTCTGACATGACTGTCATCTTGTTCTGGGACATTCAAACACCTAGCACCCTCTGCAGCAAAGGTAGTTTGCCAAAGTACCCTGTTGTGACTGTTTTCAAGTTTTAAGTCTGAAAACACCCAAGGGTCAGGTTGATTGACAAATTACCTTAATTTAGCAATTAATTTCACCTAAAATTGTTTCCATATGTTTACTCCTAATCTATGTCAAACTCCTCTTCTACTGGAAATGAAATTAAATTGCATTGACTCATATTTTCCACAGGAAAAGAGCACAGGCACGGGCCAGTCACATGCTCAAAAGGCATGTGACATCACTTGACCATCAGTTCAAATAGGTAGATGGATGTGCATGAGTGTGATCTTTAGCTTTTGTTAGTATTACCTCTGCTTCAGCGTTATAATTTTAAAAATCACTGTCCTCTCATAAACACCTCCCTCAGGTTATTCCTGACACTTCCTAACATATGAATTTTCCTATATTTCTCAAAGGTTAATGTCAGTGTACATCCAATGTACATCCAGATATTAGACTCTCAATCACGTCATTTCTGCCTGTTATTTAGTGATTGATGCAAATTAAATTTGTACTGTACTGCATGAGATGAAGATACCATCCCAAAGGCTTTGTAATCAAACTCAGACCACTGAGTCTGAGTGACTGTTCTGGAAACTGTTCTGGAAAGGTGAGAGAAATATATATTAAATATATATTAAATTATATAAATATATACATATATTTATATGTATATTAATTACAATTCAAGTAACTCATCTTCAGGTATTATTGAAAATTACAGTGTTTAAAGAAACCAATTCATTCAGCTGTGAATATAAATACTGTCTTGTTTTACTCTGGATGATTAACAGAATAGAGAAATGCTGGAATTCTGTTCTTTTAATAGGAAACCACTTTTCTGAATAAGATAAAATGCCAGCCACAACCAATAATTATACCTTTTTTTCCTAAGGATATGCAACAGTGGTGTCTGTTTTGGACTATTGCATTTTCAGCCATAGGAAGGAGCAAAAGTTACATAAATTTCCTGGAAGGGTACTTAGACAGCTGTTTACCTGAAATTGTGCTTGTTTCTGGCATCAGTCTGATATACAAGTTATTTTATAGTTGTGTCAGAGAAGTAATAAAGAAATTGTTGAAATACTAGTACATAATTTATATGCTTGCCTGTGTGCCTCACAAAAAGATGCTTTTATATTCTTTGAAGACTATTACTAGTGACAATACCAATATATGGCTTCAGTTTTACTTCCCTCACTGCATCTTTATGTGTAACAACAGATTTAAACAATTTAGCACATGAGAATAAATATCAAAAAGAGGCATTTATGCAGCTCCTCAGAGTTTAAGGAGGCTCGCATGGTCAAATCCTCCACCAATGCACCAGAGACAAGCACAGCTACACTTGATTTTAATGGGAATATTTGTGTTAATATTCCACATATGAATGCCAGACTGAAATTAAGTGCTGTCTAACTTTAAAGGGTGCTATTCCATAAATTGGAGTTGCCAGGCTGAGCCAGACGCATGCTGGAGAGCAGAGAAGAGTCAGAAGGTGGGAAACTGCCTCACCACCAAGGCAGAATGGCAAACCACAGCTAAACCTCCCTCTAATATCCATATGGGATTTCTGGCTACTGGTAAAAATTACTTTTCTAGGATGAACTCGTTACCTCTAGGGTTCCCCACCACTTTATCTCCTATATTTGGATATCAATAGTCTGGGAAGTCTTCACATCTGCAAACCTGAGCTGTCTTTAAATTAGGAGAAATATTTGCAGGGCTTCTGTAACTGCAGGTGGATGGTGCAGTCACGTGAGTGTAGGTTGACATCCTGAGGCTCTGTCAGCTGTTCCTTCCTGCCACCTGTACCTATCCCTCCATCTCCCAGGCAGACTTCTCTTCCCTCTCTGCTGGCACATCCCATCCCTGCCAGAATATCATGAAGCTTGTTCAGATCTTGGCACAGGAACATAAAGAGGAGAAGCTGAACAGGATTCAGGAGCTGTGGGAGAATTATATCTACTACTGTGGCTGCTGATCCATTATGAGTATCACAGCCAGAAACTCCCATCTGGAGTCTCCTACCAACTGCTCTTGGGCAGGTTTCGATGCAGTGGTATCAACAAGTTGAAACTTGACCCCAGAGAGAGTTTAAGCAGAAGTGGAAACTCTACCCATAGTCAGTCCCTCTTATTTGAGATCTCAGAATGCACATGGGTCATATTTTAAAGCATTTCTCTGCAATTAGATGGGTTAGGAACATCCTATAACCAAAGCAGGGTTAATTTTAACTTCCACTACTCTGTTATAATGAAAGATAACCTGAAAAATATCTCGAGACAGAGGAACAGTTATGAACTGACTGTTCCTGATTCTAGGTGTTTCTGTAGAAGTTCCTTACAGCTATCTTGCACAAAGGAATATATTGCCATTTTTCAGTGCAGACACATTTCTCATACCATAAGAAAATCTGACAGTTCTAAAAATGTTTCTATTTTTTTTTGTACAGTAAGGAAGACAGAAGACTGGGGTGTTTTTACTTGGAGCAAGGAATGTTCTATGTTCCGCATTATTTGATGAGAAAAAATGTAGATCACAGGATCTCAGGATAATTCCTGTTGGAAGGGAGCTCAGGCAGCCCCTGGTCCAAACTTCCCCTCAAAGCAGAAGAGGCTGCTCAGGGCTCTTTTCAGTTAAGTCCTGAAGGATTCCAAGGATGGAGACTGCACTGCCTCTCTAGGAAACCTGACCCACTGCTGGGCTGCTGCACAGTGAATCACGTCCCCTTATGTCCATTCTGAACCTTTCACATTTCGATCTGGGACTAGTACTTCTCATCCTTCTGCCATGTGCCATTCAGGTCAGTGATTACTTCCCCTTGAAGCCATTCCTTGCTCTTTGTCTGCCCTCAAAGGGAAAGTGCTCCAGCTCTGACCATCTTGGTAAGCATCTCCTAAACTTGCTTGTACTTAATAAACAGCATCTTTGTGCTGGAAGGTGCATGAGGTTTAACGAGCTTTGAGAAGAGGAAAGTGATCACTTCCCTGGATAGCCTGGCTCTGCTCCTGTTTATACATGTTGAATTTAATGAAGTTTGTGTTGGCCTTATTCTGCAGACCACCCAGGTCTCTGTGGGTGGCAATCCAGCCAGTGTGTAGACCTATGCCTGGGGGAAGCTGGTGGTGATGTGTGCTTGGAGCCCTAGTGAGGAGAGGCTTTGCATCCAGGGACAGCATATGGGGCAAAGGAGACAATGATCCATAACAGTCCAGTGCTCAGCAGGGCTGTTAAACTTTTTCAAACTAAAAAACCAAACCCTACAACTTCTTAAAATCAGATCTGTTAAGATTTAAAATGTAGAAAAAAAAAAAAAAAATTAAAAAACTAAAGCAATAAAATTCAGACACATGACAATTTATGCCAAGCCTGGGCTTACTAAAATTACTACAACCAATTAAAGACACAAGAAAGTGTATTGAAACAGTTAGTAATTTCCAGATTTTAATGAGTTAAGGAGCACTACCTTTTCCCATAATGACACAGCTGAAACTGAGAAATTGCTGCTTTTTTTACAACAGCTCAATCTTCATAAATATGTCAAATTACCCTCTATTGTACTTTTTACAAAAGACTGAATGCAAATATTTACATGTTTTCCAAAGGCCAGTATTTCTGCTTTAGTTATGTAAATAAGCATTTGCCTTCATTTCTTTGAGTTTCTATTTATTATCAGATTCAACAGGAATATTTTCCTCATGTGAATTAATCCACTGAAATCTGAGAAAATGAATCAGAAATTAATTAGACAACAAGCTGTTCTCCTTTTCCAACTTATAAATAAAAGCCAGATAGGAGAATATGAGAGCTACAATAACTAAAATTTAAAGAACAAATGACCAGCTTTTTAAAGTACCTAAAAACACGAGACTATGAAAAGTGCCTACCAAGACTAGGTCCTAAATCTGCTTCAGTTCATCTACACTTTTATTATTGAAAGTGAAGTACTTGGCTGCTTAGTTAAAAACCCACTGATTACCTCTTTATCTGTTACACACCAGCACCAGCAGATTTTCAATTCACCATCTCTATAATTAATTAGCCACCTGTTAAATTCAATTGCAATTTAAAAAACCAAACATTAAGACAGAGAAAATATCTTATAAACAATTAAATTTATTCAATGTATGTATGGGTATCACACACCCTTCTCAGTGCATCCTTCTCTCTAGGAAATAAGGAAAATCAAGTTTTCTTTAAAACTCTGTCTGTCTGCACAGCACCACATTAAGTCACTGGACCAGTCATTGAGAAAGATTCATTAGGACATAAAATGCAAACAAATTTTTTAAAATCACATTTTAACTTAATTTTACATGCTTTTGATTAAATCCATGGTTATGACCAGGGATTTAATTCACTTTGACTTAAGTCAATCTACATTGCCTCAGGTTCCCTATCTGTATATTTCACATTAGTAAAATGGATGATATTAGGATGAATTCCTTTCATTAGCCAGTGTGCCTCATTAGGAAGAGCAATGCTTCTTACAGCTAAATTGGATTTTGCTCTACTCTACGGTCCCTTGGTCCTTTGCTGATTTTTTCTTCAGTATTCAGCCAGAAACACAAGGTTTTTTTTGTTATGTGGACACTTGTCCACTAGATGCTGCACTAAGCCCACCTACTTATTTCATACCTCCATCCTGCTGTGGACAGAACCTGGACTTCTCTGAGTAATTCCTTCAGGTAACCAAGTTACCTTGGCAGGATGTGAGGTGCATGAGCTTATGGAGACAAGGTGCTTCCATTCAATATCTCAGCTTGGTTTTGTCTTTGGTCTCAGACTGTGTGATGTGACTTGCCAAAGTAATGCACAGGTTACTGGTTATGAGTTAAACTACCCTATACACCTATATACTCAGAAATATTCTCTCTGACATATTGAATGACCTTTATGTCCCTCTCTTCAATTTTGTACCCCTCTTTAAAGAGGGAACACTACTTCCTCTGGGTTCTGGAGCATGCTCCAGTAGCATAGATGTGGAAAAAAAGAGTAGTTGCAGACTTTGCTGGCTGCTTCTAGGGCTCAGGACTGCTGGGGAGAAGCCCAGAACCAGCAGGGCAGCTGATGCTGTGGCTCACTTGTAAAGAGAAGTGCCTGTGCTCTGCAGGAATGGGAAATTTCACATTTGCTTCTCTCCTCAGATTTTTCTGCTCCTGAGTTCAAACAGCAAAAAAGTAATTGTGACTTTGTGCAATCTAATTATTCCCACTCAAAAAAGGCAGCCAGCTCAAACAATTATTCCAGGAGGGAAGATGACACCAGAGTGGAAGAGATGGCAAAGCAACATGAAGGTCCTGTCACACACATACACACACAATGGGCACAACCAGGACATTTTACAGCTCTTTCAGTGTGTCCATGATTAGGGAGCCACAGAGGTGATTTAGACAATTCATCTTTACACTCAGCTGCTTAAATTCTACTGCAGGTTTAATCTTGCCCAATTGTCTTTGAAGCCATTTCTTCATGAAGTGATTTACTAATCCAAACAAATATTTCCAAATGACACACAATAAGTAGCTCATTTCCCAAACATTTACTCTGTGTTAGATGTTTCTTATACAGCTGCCATAGGAGGCCATGCATTCTTGTACCTGCCATATTGGTTTCCCAATCCCTTGAAGAAGGTGCAAGTTCCCTCCTCAGATACATTTCAGGCCACGTGTCCTTATTGGGAGAAATCAAGCTATCATAACATGCTTAAATTTAATTAACTTTTACTATACCTGTTGATTATCTCTTATGTGTGCACACTGGTGATTGAACTTAAACCTTGGCAACACTAAAAAAATTAACCTTATTCTCCTTTACCTTAAATAATATCTGTTAAGAACAGATACTGTGATTTTTATGTCTTATACTACAATTGTGCTGTATAACTTGCTTCAGTCAATTTTAAAATGAACTGGGTTTGCTAAACATTATGCAAAACCATTGTAATTTTCTAATACAAAAATACACCAGAGCTTGAACTCCAGCCTTCCCCTTCCAAAACAAGTTACCCTTTATTTTTGGAGCTACGTTTTTAATTCAAATTCACAACCAAGCAATGGATACAGAATGAGCTGACCTCCCAAACTGTGCTTGCCTCCTTGATGGAGAGTGAGAGCAAAGGTGGGTGAAGGCATTTTACTGTGGTCCACTGTGACACAGGATCAAGGCAATATTTACAAACTGTGAGATGGCTACTGCTCTTTAGGAGGGCCAAGAAATTTTGCCCATCACAGAGTTTCTCATGTTATATTTCGCTTCTTATGTGGGAAGAAAAAAAAAAAACCAACAGAAGATGACCTGAGCTATCTCTGAATGCTACTTCTTTCCCAGCTACTTGTCCCTTCCATCCAAGTAGGGAAACAGTCAACACTGGCTGCTTCTCTACTACTAAATAACTTAACTCCTCTGCTTACTTGCTGATCTCAGATTGGGATATCATAAGGTTGTAAATATCTCACAGCCTTTTTTGAAAAAAAAAAAAAAAAAAGAAGAAACCCCATTTGTTCTCCTTGAACTGAAATTTGAAATCCAGCTGGGGACATCTCAAACCAGGTCCCCAGCATTGTGCCAGAAGGATGAGACCTTTAGCTCATCCCATGTGCTGAGCACACCTCACACAGACATCATTCTAGGTCCCCAGGGAAGATACAACAGGTCCAGAAGATACCTGCTCTAGGGGAGTCAGGCACTATGTACCACCAAGCCTGGGAACAAAGGATTTCCTCTGGCAGCACTGTCATTATTGGATAGGAATAGTCAGCACAGTTAATATTATGGTATCCAAGGATCTCACAACCAAAATAATGATAACTATATACTGTCATGGCAGAGAAAGACAGCAATGAGAAAACTTATCCTGGTCCCATTTAGTTGCAGTGGCCAAATTGGCACTAGCTGTCCCAGGAGTAGATGGGTAATTCTCCTTCAATCATTGATAGCAGGGTTGGCCCCAAATTTCTCCAAAATGAACTCCCCATTCAAAATACCTTGATGTTATTATTGAATTATATATTCTGAACTGTCATATATGAACACTTATGGTTGGCCTTTTGCTCATCTGTGGTGTTGGATCAGTTGCATGATTGGTGTTTATAATTAGGTTGTCAATAGTTTATAATAAAAGCAATTAAGTCACTTCAAAAAGAGCATAAGCCAACCCCGGGCATTCCCTAGAAGTGACCATTTCCCCCCTTTTTCATATTAAAAGTTATTAAGGTTACTCCCAAAAAGCACAAGCCGATCCCGGGCACCCCTAGGGAGTAATCATTTTCCCATTTAATAGAAATTGTCATTGTTTTAGCTTGTTCTCTGGGTTTACAGTTTAAAAATCCTAAAATTTCATTGTATACTGAGTTATTGATAATTACTGTGTAATTTCAGTGTGTTTACTGTATATTGTCACCTTTTTTTTTGATGTTAGACATTTATTCTGAGAGTTTAACTTACGTTTTATTAAAAATCCAAGTTCTCTAGGTATGGGGGTCTAAGCTAGCTCGACTGGGTTTCCCAACAGTCATTTTTCAAAAACAGCTCCTAACTGCCACCCCTGTAAGCTCGCTCCATGGCAACCTGGAATTTTAATGAGAAGCCTTCCCGCCTTTTTATTGAGGTGACATCACCGCTCTGCTGTTCCCCTAGCAGTGTGAGCCCATTGGTGGGAAGGCATTACCTCACTGGATAACTCCACCAATCCACGAGGGCCATGGAGGCCAGACAGGGGCGGACAGGGGAGGAGCCACTAACACATAAAAGGGCTTGCAGGGCCCGGGAAAATTGCTTTTTGCCTCTGATCAGCAGTTGGTGAAGCCCAGTGCCAAGGAGCCTGGCCTCTTCTCTCTATTAAGAGATTTCTGTAATTCTTTTGAGCTTCAGAGTAGCTGGAGTTCCCCTCGGCACTGCACAGCTCCCTGCCTTTAGGCAGTCGTGTGGCTGCTGGGTGCCTAATCTCCATGTTCCCAGTTCTTTGTATTTCTTTTTATTTTCTGATTTTTATTTTCTTCCCGGACCCTTGTTGCCTTTCAATAAACATCTTAAACTTGCAACAAGGACGAGTTGTCTCCTTCTTTTTGACATGAACCTACAGGTTTGGGTACATTTAACTAAATGGAAAATTTGAAAGAAAAATTTACAGAAAACAATGGAGAAAATTTTTGATTTCAAACTGATTTAGTCACAAAATACAAACAGAAAAAATAATACTCAGTTTTAAAGTTTGCAAGAAAACTGCCCACAACCCTTCTGAAATTCCTACTACTTTTTACTTTCCAGGCCAAATTAATTTGCTAAGGCAAAGTTTTATGTTTAATACCAGAGAGAATGATTAGACAGCTCAGACGGAGCTTTATAGCACAAGACATTAATTTTCTTCCATTTACCTTGTACTGAGCCCAGTAATTTGAGCTTAACTACATAATTTCAGCCCATGAAAAACTAAATTATTAAGTGCCATAGGTAGGGGATAGAAAAGAACAAGGTGCCTCCTTGGGTTTCAAAAATAAGAAGGTATTGATTAGGCAAGAAATGATCCATAGTCCCAAACTATAAAAAAGTCTGAAAAAAATCCCAAGGTTCCTTCTAATCTGACTTGTGGAAAATCCATTCCTGTCCCCAAGTCTCATGATATATTTAATCCTCACTAGCTGGCTAAGATGTACCAGCCAAGAATCTAAAGCAGAGGACTCTCAATACCCCCTCAAAGCACTGGCCTACTCAGTCTGGCATGGCATCTCCAGCTGCATCCAACATTGATGTTTTAAAGGAAGGGGGAAAAAAAATAATTTCTGAATATACATATTCAGCTTGTGTTATGAAGGAAAATAAACCTTCCTGAACCTTGTGATCAACTGGATACTCTTAAAATATGAAGTTTAAAGACATAACAGCAACTGTCCTGGATCACAGAAGCATCTCATGTAGTCTGGTTCAAATGAATATTTGGCAAGGATTTTAGTACCAAAAGATATAATCTTTGGTTTTGGACCACTGTCCCACTACTCACAAATTAATATTTTCTTGAATTAGATACAATATTCACACCACTTTGTTTAATATCCATTGATAGATTTATCCTCCATGAGTGTATAACATTTGTAATTATACATTTGTGCAGTATAATTACGCACTATGTCAGGAGCACAGATTCTTCGTTTTAAGTCTAATACTTCATGTTTTCATAAGATACAGAATAAATTTTGCAATGTGGGAAAAAAATGAAAAAGAGACTTGATCTCATTCATAGAATCACAGAAACACAGAATCTTAGAATGGTTTGGGTTGGAAAGGACCTTGAAGATCATCTAGTTCCAAATCCCCTGCCATGGGCAGGGACACCTTTGGTATTATATATATCCATATACATTTTGTGAGTATATGTACATATGTGTATATATATATATATATATGAGCATTTAATTATAGCTATTAATGACAAGTCAATAGGAGAATGATGAGAACCATTACCTTCACATTGACCAGGAAGCATTAGGAGCCTTTTGAAAGCAATACTGATCTCACTCTGCTCTGGCTACAGCCCATGAAGGGAGTAAATGGAACATTCTCATTTTCATTATTTCATTGACAGCAAGGTCAGAAGGAATGAGGCAGCCAGGCCCCTGCAAACGCAGGGCTCAGGATGTCTCCCAGAAGTCATATTTAAGGCAGATCCTTAAAGAAGGTTATCTAATTTAATTTTAAGAATTGGTAAGGTTTCTATTGCTTACTCTCACTGAGAAGTGGTGCTGACTTACCTGATTTCTGCTTTCAACTCATTGGGTAATTTTAAACCTTTTCCAAGGAATTGGAAGAAAACCTTCGTATTTTCCCTTGATGTAGGAACAAAAGCCCTATAATCAAATGCACTCTTTCAGCAAATGAAATAGATTGAGATCCTTTAGCCTGTTTTGGGAAGGATTATTTTTTCATCTTCTTTTTCATGCTCCCCACTGCTTCCATGTGTGTCTTAAAATAGTGACTTAAACAAAATTCTAGCAAGGATCTTATTAGCACTATATAACATCTTGGACCACTTTTCCATTTCTTTCCAGTTTATTTTTTTTAT
The DNA here is from genome assembly GCA_013399225.1 of Rhipidura dahli. Lineage (NCBI taxonomy): Eukaryota > Metazoa > Chordata > Aves > Passeriformes > Rhipiduridae > Rhipidura > Rhipidura dahli. The sequence continues at coordinate 632,616 of VXAC01003059.1, read as the reverse complement.
TTGCCCAAGGGTGACATCACATTGGCTAGCTACAGTACTGCACTCAGAACAGCATTTAGGAAAAACTGCATATAGTGTTGTTAGAATCCTTCTCTGAGACTCTTATCTGTGTAGCCAAACTCACATATTCCCTTGTAGCTGCAGATCTCAGCACGTAAAAAGCACTTCCATCTAATCACATTTTTCCTCTCATTGCAGTCAAAGGTACTATGTTGCTGCCTTTAGATTCCTTTAATAGCAATATTTCTTCTCTTTTATTCCATACTGTCTGTATCGCTTCTGGTTTACTGCTCTCCATTCCCATTTAGTCAATTTGGATTGGTGGGCTGACTTGCTTTGTTTTCAGAAAGCAAACCTTTTTTCACCATGTTTTCTGAAATATGATTTTGAGGGCACTCAACACTTTCCACAGATGTGCCAGGAGTTATTTCAATCTTTGACAAACAATGCATTAAAAATAATTATTTGTTGATATTGCATTCTGTTTGTATAACTATAGCTAGACCATTATTGTTGCTACCAAGGAAACTGGGCTCAGCAATTAACCATTTCTGAATCACAAAGGCAATTAACAATCCCTTGTTGAGTCACAGAATCATTAAGGTTGAAAAAGACCTCTAAGATCATCAAGTCCATCCATTAATCCAGCATGACCATGATCACCACTAAACTATGTTCCCAAGTGCCACATCCACATATCCTTTGAAGACTTTCAGGGATGGTGATTCTACCACCACCCCTGGGGAGTCTACTCCAATGCCTGATCACTCAGGGGAGAATTTTTTCTAGTATCCAATCTTAACCTCCCCTGGTGCACCTTGAGGCCATTTCCTCCTGTCCTGACACTTGCTGTTTGGGACAAGTGACTGACCCCCACCTGCTACACCCTTCTTTCAGTTGTGGGGAAGGGTCTCCCTGAGCCTCCTTTTGTCCTTAATTAAACAACCCCAGGAACCTCAGTCCTCCTCGTAAGACTTGCTGCTCCTCACAAGGCAGTAACTTGAGTTCTTGGGAAGCAAACTGAACATATTTGGAAGCTGTGGGGGCCATCATTTCATGCAATACAGACAGAAATGGTGCAGCTAGAATTTATACACAGGCATCTGGGCATTGTGCAGGACTAAAATGCCGTGCAACAATGCCTTCTAATTTCCACAAAACACTAATGCCAAATTCTGCAGTCTATTCTAATTTCTGGGGAAGTGCTGATTGCCAAGTCATCCCAAAATGTAGGAAAATCAAGAAGGAAAAAAAACCTAGGGCCACGAGCTATGGTAGAAAAAATATATTTTCACAGACAATGTTGGTGATTGTGCAAAAAGCAATGCTATCCATTTCTATTCTGTTAGTGGCTGAGGACTTGCTGCACCAGAGCCACTGTGAAGCAGTGCCTGGTGTGCAGGTGCAGGCAGAGAGCTGCTGTTGTCCCCTCATAATCAAGGTGTCAGAAGCACAGAGGCTCCTTTTGTCTGCTCACTTCTGCAGCCGGAGGTCACTGACAACATTTTCACAGCCTATTCATTGGTCTAAGGACAGGAAATAGATAATGGGAGTGTAGATGCTGAAAGGACTTCGGCAGTGCATTTCTTCAGCCCTCTAGCATTTTGTGAGAAGTCTGTCTTTCCCATGCAAGCTAACCAAAACAAAGTTAGTAGTTTATCAAATATCTGTGACCTGTGACTCATTTTTGCCGAATTGTTATGGCTTCAATTAGAAAAACACTTGTGAATGGACATCTTAGAGTTGGGCCAATCCCCTCAAGGGGTGGATGGCCAGAGAACCAGTTACTTTATGCCATTTAACTCAACTTTTGTGATCTAACATATAAAACCTTGGGAAAGAGGCCATTAAACCAGCCTTGCTGCCATTTCTACCTTACCCTGGACCTCGTGGGGTTTTTCTACACATCTGCGTTACAGCAGAGACAATGGGAGGATCAAACAGACGCCAAGAAAAGAAGGGAAAGAAAAGAAACAGATTGCCACCAGGAAAATGATACTTAAGAATCAGAAAGGTTAACATCTCAATTAAAATAGAGAAATGGGACAAAAGAAATTACAAAAGACATTTGCAGACAGAAGTTACCAGAAACCTCTCAATAAATAACATCTACATAGGCAAAAGGAGGCAAGGACACCTCTGACACCAGAATCACAAAGGCAGAAGAGGGTAGCTTGGATGTGGATGTTTGTTTTACCTTTTTTTTTTTTTTTTTTTTTTTTTTTGTTAAA